>JAMLFT010001229.1:18549-32273 GCA_026544285.1 Pachyrhizus erosus
AGGCTTATACACGGGAACTGGCTTTGGAATAGGCTTATACACTGGAACTGGCTTTGGAATAGGTTTATACACTGGAACTGGCTTTGGAATAGGCTTATACACTGGAACTGGCTTTGGAATAGGCTTATACACTGGAACTGGAACTGGCTTTGGAATAGGCTTATAAACTGGAACTGGAACTGGCTTTGGAATAGGCTTATACACTGGAACTGGAATAGGCTTATACACTGGAACTGGCTTTGGAATAGGCTTATACACTGGAACTGGGATAGGCTTAAATATAGGAATTGGTTTTGGTATTGGCTTAATAATGGGAATTGGTTTATGATGAAAAAATCCATCGAACTTTGCTTCTTCATCATGTCCATTTAGGTTTGTCTTTGTCAGCTCTTCATTTACAAGCTTCCCATTTGTGCTCACTTCATTCCCTATATAGGAAAGCAAAAGAACATAAGATTAACACACATAATATTATTTGTAAAATAATAAATTTAAATTTCATATATATGGATGGAAACAGAATATATAAGCAAAACTTTTTATTTTTTGGCGAAGTCGAGCACATGAATCAAAACTAGCATGACTAGCATGTTATTTTTTATGCATTTTTTTGTGTATTTTTTAACTTAAGTAAAAATTTATACAAAAGATAAAGTAAATAGAGTATTACGTATTTCATTGATAATAATGAAAATTCTATATTATTGGATTTGAATGAACTTTAAATGACTATTGAAGAGGGTATTGTAGTAATAAATTATTTAAATTAAGACATCGTTAGTATTAATTTTAATGTCAAAACTTAATATTTAAATTTAAATTATGATTAATTAAGAAAAATTTTATATGTTAGGAACGAATTGTTAAGAAATAAGGTTTGCAACAACAAACTTGATTCTAATTGGTTGAAAATTGAATAAGAAAAAGAATAGAAAAAAAAGAAGAAGAATTTGACCAAAATCACATGAGCTTGCTGCTTACAGTTTTCTTGTGTTTTGTGCAAAAACATTTGGTACTAATAAGCAATTTGTATTTGGGAAAGAAAGATATTATCAATTTGATATAATACTTCAAATACTTGCAGCAGAATTGACCAATATATGGGTCACCCGTAATATAATTAATATACAAAATGTATACTATAAATTATATACTAGAGAAAGAGATCATAAGATTAAAGGAGAAGGAAGAATCATAAGTATGAAATTAGATAGGAATAGAGAAAAAGTGGATATACGTAAATTGTTATAAAAATTGCGTTTATGAACCGCATTTATCGATGGTCACATGCATGCCGGTGCAAAAATAAATGATTGAATAGAACTTTCATGACAATAATATCAGTCAAAGACTAACTGTCAAGTAATTCTAATCTTCATTGACTGAATGTAGTGTGTAAGTTCTGTGGCTAGGTAAAGATCAGTTATGTCGATCTCCTTAGTCCTTCCTTAAAACTTAGGTACATGAAATGAAATATTTACAATTCATGAATAATTGTTATTCCTCACAAGCCAGAGAGAATATCATAGTTAATCATACGCATGTCAAGTATATAATCTAAGTGTATATGTATATAAGTACTAAGCACTGTTACTTAATTGCGTGTAGGAGCACTATATTAAATAAAAAATTAAATTTATTTCTCAGTCTAAAACATTTTATTTTAGAGGATAAAGTAGTAGTAAATAATATCAATTTTTAATATTCAAAGAGTAATAAATAATATTATATTTTCTATAAATTGGCCTATCCTTTTATAAAGAAAATACTAAATATATTTAATATCTTAAAAATATAAAGTATATTCGTAGAAAGTATGAGAATTAATAAAAGAATTTAAAACTATTCATATGAAAAAAATATCAACTATTAATTTTCTTATAATTGTTTATCAACTTTAAAGGAGTCAAAAGCATAAACCACAAACCTAAAACTTCAGTTGTTGCTGCAGCAGAAGTAGCATAAGAGAAGGTGATAACAAGCAACAAGGGAACCCCAAAGTGCAAAAGTGCACTTTGCAGGGTGGAAGGCCTTCTCATTGAGAAAACAACTAGGGCACACCAGGCTTTCCCAATGAAACAAGAAAAGAGAAATGTCTGAGAGCTTGAGTTGCTCTTGCCCCATACTTGCGATATTTATAATACCTGGCTTGGATTTAACTGTGCATTAAATTATTATTATTTATTCTTTATAAACGAGTGCATTAAATGATTGTCCTTCATTAATTTTTGTGAATATATTTACTATACTACTACGAGATTTTAGATCTAGTTAGAGAGCATTATGGGTAGTTGGGAGTGTGTTCAGAGATAAGTGGCGTTTAACACCGTTTTTGTAGCTGAGAATGCATCAGTGTGCTCACTCTAATAAATGAGCCTCCCAAGTTAGGTTGCTTTTTTTGTTTTTTTTTTTTCTTTCATTTTGAGGTGTTTGAAGAATATTGCGTCAAACTAGAGAAGCTTCACACTTAAAGTGACATGCCAAATTTCGCATCATTAATTTGATTTAATTTATTAGGCGTTGCTATGTAAAGATTCGAAAATGAAATGTGAACGGCATCGATGTATGTCTTTTCTTGGCAATGAAACGGAGAACATGCAAAGAACTGATAAAGATCTTTTCTTTGCAATTAATTATTAATGGAATGGACACAGAACTACCTCAAATAATAATACGCTGTATATATATAGGAGTAACCGAGTAAGTATTGAAAACTTCCTTCAGTTAATAATTTTCTTTAGAAAATAAAGTTAACAAAAAGAAATAACAAAAGGTACGCAAAATATTGCACAAAGGTACAAATAGCGCATATTAGAATTTTGTGGGAAATTAACTTTTCACTTCGCTTTCCTCCTGAATATTATGTATCTTTTTTTTTTTTTTGTTAAATTTGAATTTTATCTATTTTCATATCAAAATTGTTCATACTATATAGTATAATTGTTATTAAATTAACCATTAAATTAGGTTATATTATCATTATGGTTATGTATATCAAATTAAAGATACATTAAACATTGATAAATTTATTATCTTTAACTAATATTTACTTTCTTATTTTAATAAGTATATATAACATCCATTTAAGTGATGTTGATTGATAAGTATTTCTAAATTTGTAACACACATATAGCGGCATACTTAATAATAACCTGAGAGTTCACTAAAAAGAGTTAATCTTGATCATTAAATATATATGAATTATTTAGATTATTTTTCTTTAGAATGATTTGAATAATTTTTTAGTCTTTATAAAATATAATTTTTTTTAAAAAAAATTTTAAGTTTTTTTTTAATTTTTTAAAAAATTTATTAAATAATAATATTAATTAATAATATAATAATTATATTAATAATTTATTAGCTTATCATGTCATTAAAAAAATCAATAAATAGAACATTCATGTGTAATTGATGAAGGATGAAAAAGTATAATTTATAAAATATATATATATATAATTATCTTATAAAATTCGTTGATTATATAATAATTTAATTAATTATCAACATTTCGTTATCATGTAATGTTATTACTTAATAATAAAAAATTTAAATTTAAAAAAAAAAAATTATTAGAATAAAAAAAATTATTATTATTATTATTATTATTATTGTCTAAATCAAATATCACGGTGTCCCTTAACTTACTGAATCATAAACTAATTTGGTTTGTGATGCGTGATTACTGGTAAGCTAAGAAAATTTTACACACAGAAGCAATCCAACACGGAAGGAGGAATCAAAGATAAATTTTCTCACTAAATATATCATTTTTCACATGCGAATGTAACAGAACTTAACATTATTGCACCAAACTTGTGGGTTAAAAGAATTATTATTTTATTAGAACTAAAATATCATTTAAGTTTTTTTAACATCTTTGTCTGTTTTTCTTTTCTGTTGTACCAAAGAAAGCAAAAATGCATGTTTGGATGTATGTTTTCAAGTAAAGGATGACGTCCGCGACTAGTAAGAAGCTTCTGCGTTTTATTTTCTTTAGTGTTAATTTGAGAAGGAAAAAGGTAACAAAAAGCCAAAAAAACGTGAGTTTTTTTGCCGTCAGGTGATACCTTCATTATAAATATTAAGGTGAAGCCAGACTTACCCTTCTGCAGCTACTTCAGTTGTAGCAGTAACAAAAGCTCTAAAGCTAGCAATTATCCATTCACTTATAGATATATATAATAGTGTTCTTTACATAGATAAATAGCCACACGGAGTGATTTGTACGAAATCTATGTTCCGGTTTGAATCTGGACATGCAGAAGTTATTAGAGTAAATTCATGAAACCATAAATGAAGTCAAAAAGAGAAGGTACGTATTGTAGGGTTTGGTATATATTAAAAGTACGTACCTAAAAAAGTAAGTAGAGGTATAGGAGGAAGGAACAAGTTGAGGAGCATGTGGTATTGTGAGAATGCCAGCCTGTGGTAAAGCTGGGAAGAAAATGACATGTGATCTGTCTCACTCCAATCACTTGTAATTCAACAAAAACCATATGGGAGGTGCACTTCTAATCCAATAAATAGTAACTCATTTTCATGTTATTATTTCAAGAAAAAAGACACTACAGTACTCACAATTAATTCTAAATGGTTGTTTTCAACAATCCTGACCCCATCACTTATCAGTTATAATTCATAAAAACATGTGTCTGCCCATTCTTTGCTTTGGTTTTCCACTGATTTTGGTTAATTTGTTAACATACAGAGGGACTGTCTGGCTTTTCTAGAGTAACAGTGGTAGTAATGCTTTACCAATTAGAAGCTTTGGTTTAAGTATTTAAAGCACTCATTAC
Source organism: Pachyrhizus erosus (assembly GCA_026544285.1). Classification (NCBI taxonomy): domain Eukaryota; kingdom Viridiplantae; phylum Streptophyta; class Magnoliopsida; order Fabales; family Fabaceae; genus Pachyrhizus; species Pachyrhizus erosus. The sequence continues at coordinate 23,349 of JAMLFT010001229.1, forward strand.
GTGAGTTCTCGTTTTATAATAGGTTTTTATTGTATGTTTTGAGGTTGTCAATTATACAGTAGAGTTTTTCAACAATAAATTACAAATTTCTTGTCAATAAAATATTAATTACGTAATTTTAATTGATTATTTTATATAGAGAGACGTTACAAACAGTCAAGTCATAGATAATTATGGAAGGTGAAGTCTCTAATACAAAGAGTTTAATCAACTATAGATTAGTTATGATATATTTTCTCGTTTTATTTTATATTACATTTAAATTATTGACACAAGTATTAAAAATATAATTAATATTTTTAATTTTATAAAATATACTATGTAACTTTTTAATATATTATTTATTTTTTAAATTTTTTTTCATTTATTATACAATAATGAATACTCTCTTAAAGGATATTTTAAGAAAAACCATATTTAATATTTTATTGATTTTATAACAAATTTAAGACATTATGTAAAATGAAACGAAAGGATTATATAAGTTTGTCCTATTCTATTTCCATTTGTGTACAACCTTTTCTTACACACAAATTCAACAACACCCACCTAGTGCATTTCCATCACTGATGCCAAACCCACATTTTATTATTAAGCTTCGTTTCTCCATAAGAACACACTATTGGACACAGTTCTTGAAAAGCACTGAGTGTTTATTTAAGCACTTGTGCCTATGCGTGTGCATCTATTATAATAATAATAATAAATAATGGTAGCTTGATAAAATGTAATGATGTGAGGTTATTTACGAAACTCACCTAGTAAAACTTTTAAAGTTGATAAGTTGGAATGAAAAGTTGCTTAAACTAGAAGAAAATAAAAATAATGGATTACAACAATTACACAATGCTATTCTTCTCTCCCTCTTGTTATGCCTTCACAACATTCCCACTAAATCTTTCAATGGTGGCTTCGTTTTGGAACCCATCCACCGAGACTCTCCTAAATTACCATTCTATTGTCCCACAAAAAGTCAATTATTCCAACTACTTGCCAAAAACATGGATATGAGTTCCTCATGAGCTTATGAATTAGCACCGCCACCAACGAACTTCTTTGGTGTGTATGTTGATACAGCTTCTGACTTGGTTTCAAAAATAGTGAACAAGCAAGGCGTAATTTATTTTCTTCCAAAAGTATTCTTTGCATCTATTGACAATTTGCAAATAGACACTTGAACAACTTTTATGCTTTAAATACTTATATCTAAACAATGGTTGACAAACGTTAGGAGTAATGATTCTGGCAGAAAAATTAGAGAGCATTTGAATAATTAAAGGAAGAAAGCATTTTATAGGTTTGCAAGTCCCAGTACTCTGTAAGAGTGCTAAAAAACTGTGGAAGTTATATAAGTTTTAATGGCAAGTAATTGACTAATCTTTCATGAAGTAAGAAAAAAGTAAATGAAACATAAAATCCTGAAAGCAAAAAACAAACTATAGATATCATCAACTTATTATTATGCGTGCGTAAAATAAGTTTATAATTGCAATCACGATAACAACTGTCATGTTTCACATCATAAATCCCTTGTTTATTCACTATCTACCAAGACATCAACCTAAAATTAATCTACACAAAGTAATGCAGAATAACAAATAAATGGTTTTGGTTTCAATCTTGAATTCTGATTCTTTAGAAATAAACAGAAGCAACATATATATTACAGATTCTAGACCATCAGATGCAGATTACAAGCAATCCTAGAAAACCATGAGAGGTGTTTGTTGGTTATAATGTATCACTCTCCCTCTGGACCTTTCCCTAACAAAGTCATCAAAAAATCTTTGTAGTACCCTGAGGTATCCCCAATAACATCACCATCAAGACTGGACTTGTACATGTTAGCATATTCAAATCTGACTTTCAACAGGTCGATTTCAGCTCGAGTTACAATAGCTCTGTTGAGCGAATCTTCATCGGTTCCCCAGCCAAGAATAGAATCTCTTACAACCTTATAGATGCATAAAAGCCAAGAAAAATGAAATTGGAATCAATTGCTGCATTTGTGTTTTCAAAATGAATCGTACAGTAATAGTATGTAGTCTTGATGCAGCTTGAAAGAAATTAGAGTGAATAACTATTCTGATTTTCCAAGGATTAAATGTTTACATAAAATTGGTCCTCCAAAACAGTGATATTAGGTAAAAATTTGATATTGGAGAACTATTTTGACATATTTGTTACTGAAGGACCAAAACAGACAAATTGTATGTATGTAGAGGGAAAAAATAGATGTTTACTTAAGGATAAGGAATATTATATAATATCCCAGAAAGAAAAGTGAAAAAAAAAAATTAAGAGAAACTATAAGTCATGTTGCTGTACAGAAATCTTATTTGACCATTTTTCCATAGAAAAATTCCCTTCTAGATATTATATAAATCTTTACAACTACATATTTACAAAGTAAATTATATAAAAACAATGGCAGAAAAAATAAATTGTTAATATGTGCTTTGCATAACCTATACAACTACATATTTACAATGCATAAAAAGGAAACTCAAACTGATATCTTTCCATTTTTCCAGAACTACAAACTTTAAATAAAATGTCTAAGAAATTTTGAAGTCACTAATTGTCTATGCAGTATTGTTCAGACTTCAGATTACTGATAAAGTTGAACTTCACTTTGGAAATTAAACACTGTCAATGTAAAGGGGCTGAAAAGAAAAAGATTGGCAGTTTCTGTTAGTTGACATAGTTCTCGAAAAGCAGATTTTATATAAATCTTGAGATGTGTACTTAGTCAGTAGGTTCTAATGAATTGGAACCTTATCATGATAAAGCATTAGCATTTAAGTTCTACGTAAAAATGCATTAATTTAATAAGTAACACCCTGTCTTCAGTAGAAGAAAATCAGTAATTACCTGTGCAAAATGTTTCTCGGGGCAGTCGATACACCATATTACCATATGTAAAAGAGATTCCAATTCACCATTACCACAATTTTTTATGTCCTGTCAAGTAAATCATCCAACCTCCTTATGGTTACATAAAATAATCATGTGTGTAAATCTGGTCCACTATAAATGCAAATTTTTTGAACTATTAATGAACAAGATATTGTCACATCATTGTAGTAACTTAAGCTTTTCGCTTCAAGTGAAAAAACTTATCTGTTTTTCAACAATTGACAAGATATAAATCAGTAGTAATGTAAAATTTAACAACGTTAGTGGATCAAAATTAAAATCTTATATATGAACCTAAAATTTTGAAGTAAAACCTGTTCCAATGTATTCCCATAGAGGTTCTTGTAGCATGCAAAAGTTTCTCGGAGCTGGAAAAGGTTCCTGGTGCTTAGTATCCAAACAATATGATCACCGTCTAATTGCTTGCTGTTGATAGCTTCATGTAGTTTTGATGCCTCTGATTTGGCAACCTCCAAATTTACAGCCACTTTATCATACCTGAATGAGCTTATTAGGCTCACTAAAAGCTGCACAACATTATGCATATCACATTTCGTGAGGAACTCATAGCACAAATTGGAATTAAATGTTACAGTGAATCATGAATGCAACAGTATATTCTGACTTTAATAGCTGCTTTAAAGAGTCCATGAATCTTAAGTGGCTGTGATTCTGATTATGACACTGACAATTCAAGCCTTAATTTTCAGGTTTGAACCATGGTCAATGGGGCATGGATCCCACAAAGAAAACTACCCATTTACCAGTGCTTGAGTTTACTGAACAATGGTGTCAACTGTATAGAAATTACAGTTTGAAACATCACTCATATTTTTGCTTCTTCCTCACATCATGACTTGATATTATAAGAGCATTAGATTGGGAACAAAAATGATATAAGAAACGTCCCTTAATAATAAATTGACCAAATTCTACTGTAATATCTTTTTCACTCAACAAAACATTGCCCATTTTTCATCCTCCTCTAGTTTTAATGAGATTAAACACATGAAACCTTGAGCCTTAAATCATATTCTTAAGTATTTCAGAACACTTCATGCACATTTACCTAACAAATAGCTACTTCTTACTGGATGAACACTTGAGACTCATGAGACAAACTCAGCTAAATGTTTTTGTTCTGTATCAAAGAAACGTCCATGTTCTTACCTTTCTGAAGGGTGGAGCAACAGAGGCTATGATGCCCTCCTCAAGTGAGCAATCAAAGAGAAAGCAGTAAGCCTGCCTCACAGCCACCAAATGGTTAGGAGTTGATGCACATGCTATTTCAACCAGAACTTGAAGGTGTTTAATCCCCTTCTTCTTGGCCTTCAATGCATCATTTGCTAATCTTGCATGCCTTTCAGGAGGATCATAAGTCCAGAGAATCACAGCATTCTGTCATGCATCAGAAGTTCAAGTCACAATTTATAGTGGAGCACATGATTACTACAAAGAAAATGGAATGCTTTGGAAATCAGATTGAAGTTCAACAATCCAATGAATTTTATCCAGGGACAAAAGAAAGTGTGCAAAAAGCCTGTACAATTGTTACTACAAACACCAATATCTTGTCTAAATAGTTATAAAATTAAAAGATATATCTCTTCAAATTATGTAATTTCCATCTTGTTGTGACAGATAAAGAAGCATCCAAATCACAGTTTTATCACATCAATCTGCACTGACATACAAGCATGTATCGCCGCTGATAAATTAGGACCTCTCCAATGACACAATTAAGTAATTAATCAAAGCCTTGATAGGAAGTAGAATTAACGGGGAAATATAAAATATTTGATAGATGAAGTAAGAATATAGAACTCATATATCTTTCATTTTCTCTCTTCTTTTTGAAAAATTAAGAATCAATCCATGGCAGCAGACAAATACGTTGTGTGACCTTAAGCTCCCCTACTAGAGGAAAAATTGAAAGAGTGAAAAAACATTCAGGTAAGCGAGAAATCTACAAAGCAAAAAATGCAATCCAATCCTCCATGAACATTTAAAAAGGTAAAATATTCCAGCCAAATCGCCATTTTTTTAAGTTTACCCCCTTAATGTTTAAAAATTGACCAAATTGTCCAATTTGCACAACTAATTTGTCCAGCATAATTGACCAATTTGTCCCAAAGAAAAACTACGCTTCCAACTTGGCATAACCACTAAAAGTGACATGACATTATTTTAGTTGAATTCTATCACATATGCCAATAAAACACAATGATGAAGAACTATTTTCTTAAAAGCAAAAGAAAATAGAAAGCCAACCAAGTGCGACAACCATGACATACTCTAAAATCACCAGACAATTCTGAATGGAGACGATCAATGAGTGATTCATTGTAAAGCTGCTGATAAGTTTCTCTGATTTCCTTCCTTTGTTGGGCATTCCTGTGTCCCAATACCAATATCACCGTTTTCTCATCAGTCCCAAATCCTACATCAAGTTTCCATAAGCATCATCAACCATCTAATGCCAAAAAGTAACTCATACACAAATTACCATAAACCAAGAAGAAAAAAGGACTAAAAAACAAGCAAAAGCATGGACAATACCACCAATGCCCCATTATCCAAATCCCTTCAATACTAAGAAAGCATAAACTTTGTGACAAAATCAAACATTACATTACATTCCATTGGAACGATAAAACCAAAGAACCTTACAGAATTGCAGACATAAAAATGTTTGTGAAAACCCATTAGCCCAAAAAAGAAAAGTTACAAAATTTCAGCTTTTTTAACAGAATTCTTGCTGCCTAAATTCATTCATCACTTAAATCATAACAGAATTCAGTTTTTCAATTTTCTTCAACGTTAACTTATGTTCTTATGTTTTGAGACAGAGAGAAAAAGAGAAACCTTGGAAAGCCTTTCTGAGCAGTCCACTGTCCTGTGTAGGAGAAGGAACAACCTCTGGCAGTTTCAATGAAGCCATTTCCCTGAGACAGTGGAGGTGAGATCTTCAGTGACAACAAACCCAAGTTAAAGAAACAGTTTACACGTGTTTTGAATGTTTCAGTTGTTGTTCCCTCCTCAAAACATCGTCCAACAATTTCCCTAAAATTAAGATTTTGATAATCTTTTCTGATTTACAGTGTTGCCCCTACCTTTGCTTGGTCTCAAATTGGGAAATTCCAATTGAAGTCCTTTGTGTTTCTGAAATTTTAGTTGTGCACCTTCATTCTCTTGAATTGCAGGGAAGCACACCGCAATTTTTACATATTTATTTTAGGGATCAAAAGTAGTTTTCCCATGTTTATTTCTGGAAACTGTTCAATATACTTTAATTATGACATATGTTACTTTAAGAGAACTTTCTTATTACATGAATTTTCAATTATAAAATTGAATAATTAGATTTTTTTACATTTTAAAATTAAATATATTTTTTCGTTTATCATGTTTTTGTTAAGTATTGAGAGAATTTTTATAAAATATTTTAAAATATGATAAACCAAATGATTTTAAGAATAATTATAATAAAGTATTTTTTATTCTTATTATTTATTTTTTAAAATCTAATAATTAAGATTAATTATTTATTATAATAATTAAACTTAAAAATAAATAATAAAGAGAAAAATAATTACTCTTAGAGTCATTTAATTCTTCCTCGTTTAAAAATATCAATTTATTATAGTCTAAGTCTTGATAATAAATTATTTTGATAGTTGACTTTAATCTAAACTAAGTTAAAATTTCTTTAAATCTCTTAACGCAATAAAAATTTAAAAATAAATTCCTTCCATTGTTTTGAATATTATTGATGGGTTTTTAACTTCTAGCCATGACAGCAGTTCGCTATAGTGTGAATTGAAGTTCTTTATTTCACATTCATACCTACCGAACTTGTGGAACACATTGCTCTGCATTCGCAAAAATCTAAAGCAATCACAATATGAAGAATAATATTAATAACACGAAAAAATAATAATACAGCATTAATCCAATACCTAATATTCATTATTAAAATTATGGTGTTTTCGTCTTTGAAATGTACCTCGTATTTCACTTATTAATTATAATTTTATATTACATGAACATTTACTTTTTTTATCCGTACATGAAAATTTAGTTTTTATAATATTCAAATTTATAGAAAATGTAATTTCATATTAATCAATTGGTTCCCTAGAAGTAATTAAAATAAAATTAATTTTAGTTTTTATTAAATCAAATCTTACATATAATTTAATCTACTATATTGGCTAGTTTTTTTCTTAGGTTTCATATCTATTTTAACTCATTAAGTACTTTCATGCTTTATTTATTTGGATATTTTATTTTCTTTTTAGTTTAATAAACTAAATTTTAATATTTATATCTTTATTTTTTATATGTACGATAATAATTATTATTATTATTTTATATTTCAAAATAAACGTCTCTGCTGATTCAAGATCCTGAATTTGTCACTGCACATGACAAAATCAACAATCAATATTACATATATACGGATAATAAATCATGAATGTATCGTAATTAATTAATTTTCTCGATCAATAACTAAGATTAAATACTTTGTTACAGTTATTGTTTATTTTAGAGAAGTCAAATTTGTATACTAAAAAATGACCATAGGTGATCAATTAAGTAAAACATATGAATAACATATTTGTTTTTTTATAATTAAGTGAATTACATATGAATTTTATTTAAAAAAAAATGGAAGGACCTTTGCTACTGCAGATGACCAACTTTATGCCAGCTCATCATCTCATCTTAGCTTTTTGCTTCTGCTATTATCATAACTCTTGGATGAATTCATACTTGTTCCTAAAGTAACTAGAAATATTCAATTAAATTCATATGCACACCCTATTGCGTGAGCTTCAATGTTGCACGTTCAATTACTTGTACACTAAAATATGAGATTCATTTGATCGTGACAGTGTAGAATGAATAATTATAATGTTGGGTTTCTGACAAAGTTTTCCTCACACATAATTATAAGAACACGAGTTTCATGTTGAACACGCAGTGCTCGCAACAATAAATAATGTTAAATTATTATCTGTGTGTATGATTATCGATCATTTTCTTCAGTTTTGACCAAAACAAAAACTTTCGAGTGCAAGAAAGAGTTCACTTTAAACTCGAAGTCTTAAAATTCAGCGAAAAATATAGTAAAATATCAAAAACAAAATTAATAAAAACTGTTGGCTTAAATTTCAAATTAAATAATGTAGTTATTATAGATAAAAAAAAAAAAGTTTCAATCAAATGAATGAGTACAGACATGGGGTAGGCATGCTCATTTTTTTTATCATTTGCAGAGTGGAAATGATTTATATTTAATTTATTAAAAATAAAAACCAGGAAAAAAAGTTTGAATAATAATCGATGGAAACCAGGCTAGCTTGCGCCTAGCAGCATAATATATGCCTAAAAAAGTTGTTGATGGTGGAATTTTGCAGTAAAATTTACAGCTATATCAGATATAGAGATGGTAGTTAGGAGTATTAATTCTATTATTATAATTATAAAGTTTCAAGATCACAATAAATCTACAGGATGAGATTTTTATATTTACAATGGAATGGTATGCAGAGTCAACATATTTAAATGAATAAAAAATAATAATTATAATTACACAAACTGTCAAGGATATTTTAAATTTGGTCCAAGACAAACTGTCACAGAAGATTTATTAAAACCATTAGATTCAAAATATGCTAAAGTAGTATAGGGCGGGAAACTATTCTTTTGATGGGTTAAATTTTGATAGATTTTTAAAATATGGAGATGATTTTTCACAATGATTCTAACTAACAAATAAAATATTTTTTATTCATGAGACTTGGAATCATAATCTCAAGAATACATATTTATAATTTAAGTTTTATTAAATATTTTTAAAAAAAACTTAAAACATAAATCATATTAAATTAAATATTTAAATATATTTTTAGTCTCTCAAATTTGAAGTGTTTTTTTAGTTCTTCAAATTTAAAGTTGTATTTTTTAGTTTTTCAAATTTAAAAAATATTTTTTTAGTCT
>JAMLFT010001230.1:0-32269 GCA_026544285.1 Pachyrhizus erosus
AATTAGAAAACTATTTATTTCAAAAATAAATAATTTAAATAAATACATTAAAAAATTATTTATTTTTAAAAAATAAGCTCAAACATTTTATACATGTCAAATGAAAAGGGATATACATTTTAAGTCCTTCACTGCTTGGAAAATACGCTCAAACACTTGAATCGTGTGAATTGCAAATAGGCAAAAAATTTTAAGAAAAAAAAATTCTATACAATTAGTAACTTCATATTATATAATTTATTTACAAATATATAAGAAAAATAAAGTTATAAAAAAGTGTATCGAGTTTCCTAAGTTTTTCTCAAATCCAACAAAATCCAAAGATAGAGTTGAGTTAAAAACATTTGTTGTTTCTTTTACATTTGAACATGAACCGATGTTGTCATACTTACTTTGGAGGAATCTTTTAGTGTTATTAGTAAAAGAAAATATTCATAAATTTCACAGATTTACACAATTTTTAGCAGCCATTTTTTATTTCTTTCTCTATATTTTCCTTTTGTTCATTCAGTCTTTTTTATCTTTCGCTTTTCTTTTCATCCCTTTCATTCATTTTTTTTTTAAAAAGTGTTAACGCACTTTATAATAATTATTTTGGACACATGCTTTCTTATTTATTAAAATTTAATAAAAACTACAAAAACAAAACTTATCATGTAAAGAGTAAAACTCAATTTTATGATTTCAGTAAATATTGAGTCAATAGTATTTAAAAGAATGTACCCATAACTTTGGTCCTTTTCCAATTCTTAGTTGTTGACATTCTTTCTTTATCTTATGTATAAAAAGAAATTACTATAAAGTAAAAAAAAACTATCATTGTAATTTACTCTTTTTTTTTTCTTCTGGTGAGTTTTGTATGATACCAATAATGTTCAACCATCATTACCGATAGCACAACGTCAACAATAATACGCCCAATATTATTTTAAACATTTTTTTTCTAGTTGTTTACAAATGAAACAATTATCTATACTGTGATGATTTACATGCATAGACCAAATATGTTTATATTTAAGCATAGACCAACTCTAATTTTACCCTCACAAAAAGAAAATCATCTAAGTATTTTACAAGTTTTGCCGAACCAACGCCAAAAGATACCAACTTATAAGTCTCCCTAATCACCAAGGAAAAGCCATATATGATGAACGCCAAGATATTTACTAAATGAGGAAAAACCTAGGACTCAAATTTAAAACAATTCACTCAGGCATGTATTAAACGATGCATTTGACCTGGAATCTACACATCCTGATTTCCATATTTAATTCCAAAAAGCGCAAAATATTGAGGTCAGCTCGAGTTTAATGGCAGCAGACACTGATAATAACATTGCAACGCTGTCCAGTTCAAAATTTGGTGATGAGTATTTTCATTTAACTGAGGTACACTATATATATAATCAATGTGCAGAAAATTACATTGGCCTTTGTCTTCGGTATGGAGTGTAGAGGAGCATGCAAGGCATGAAGGCAAGATCAGAAAGCATAATCATCAGGAGGCCAAAAGAACAGTGACAGGAAACTCTCATCCTTTGACTCCAACTGTATCAGGTAAAAATATGATGGGGAGGAAAATAATCAGTAAAATACAAACGACCTTGGCAAAATCTCTCCCCAGCGCTTCAAGCTCATTTAGAAATGCAAGATGTGATGCAAAGAATATATCATGGCGATCTCATGGATTCTTGCCGTCTAAGAGGAATGCCTTCACCACCATCAAAGCCATCCTCTTCAGAATGCTTAGGAAGTCTAATAGATAAAGATGTTTGCAGACCTGCACATGAAGATAATACTAATAAGTCATGTCTGAAGACTCAAGTCCATACACAAAGAAGTGCCTAGATCATACCATCAGCCATATCCTTAGTTTTGTGAAGAAGAAAAGTTCCTGATAGAATGGTCACAAACCCACATATTTCTGTGATAACTTGTGTTGGACTTTGTCTATCCCAGTCCTGACATCAAGTTCAATTATCAATCCAAGGTCAACCTTCAAAATATGGCAAAGAGTGGAGCGACATTGAATGTGCAAGTAACAATTAAACTGATGATTTGTACATCAGATTCAAGACAATTAGAGAGACAAAAATTAAGATTTGCATCTCCGTATGCTTGTTAAGGGAAAGAGCAAAAGTTTCCTACCTTATTGAATGTACTAGCAAACAAATTTCACATCTAGATGCAAATGCAGTTCATTTGCATGCAGTTCATTTGCATGCAGTTCGTACAGAGGTATATGCAGGACCTACTGAGAATCTTAACTAGCAAATAAAATTAGGTTGGCGTAGTTATAGGCAACAGCCAGCATACAAGTATCATTGAAGATCTGGTGCCAACACCAAAACAAAATGATATTAACCATTGCCTTAACAAACTAAACAATCAATCTTTTTCCCACTAAGGGGTTGGTTATACAGTTCAATTGACATCATAGTAGTCTATCATAAATCATAAGCATAGATGAAGTATTGACCCCTAAATCCTTCCTTCTTAAAGGTTTCACCATAGCTTTTCTTGGTCTCTCTTTGCCTTTGGAAAGGAGATTGGGCTTCCCACCATTTGATCTAGACTTAATTGCACTTTTGCCAATCATCTTTCATGTTTGCGAATTTTACCACCAAACTATGCAATCTGCACATTTTGCCACCTAACTTTCAAAATATTTTGCATTTTTCCATCCAATTTTCAAAACAAAAATACTTAATTATATAATATAAATGCACAAAATTTTAAAAATTGAGTAGTAAAATGTGCAAATTTCATAATTTTGTGGCAAAATTCATGAAAAACGTGAAAGATGAGCGACAGAAGTGCAATTGAGCCTTTGATCTATTATCCTCACTGAGGCTTCTACAAGTCTCCTTTGTACATGCCTAAACCTTAATAAACTAACAAAGTGCATGGAATACAAAATAGTCTAGTGACAACTGACAAAATTCAAGCATAAATCTAAACTACCAGAAGGCCGGAATGTCTCCAACTTTCAAGGAGCAACTAATAAAGCAATTTGAAGCAACAGGTAAAAGCAAAAAAGAAATCTTAAATCTGAAACTCTCTGCCTTTATCTAGTAATATATTTCTTAAATGTTGCTTCTATTTTATAGTTACAATAAGAGCAACTGTTAGCCCGAGGAATGAAAAACACAGATTATACAATATACAACCAATCCTGATTATTTTAACACAATTTATAGAATCTTAAAATTAAACCAATCAAGTGGTGTCTAACTATACCAGTTAGGTAACAGAACTTACCTTAAACATAATAACACTAGCCACAATGGTGAATGTCGTGAACATAACATAATAAATGGGAGATACCACCGCTGTATTAAAAGTATCCAGTGCCTGATTGCAGAAATGAAAAAATATTATCACATGAATTATAAAGCAGAAACAACTATTCATCAAACCAAAAAAAATACAGAGGTGATGACATATAAAAGTAATTGCATAATATTAGTAAGTAGCAGAATTATCACAGATTGACATGCAGGACCAAGGAAACATGCAGTTTTATCCTAATCCTGCATTTTCAAGTTTAAAGCCATAGAGAAAATGAACTTGTTCTCATAATAAATCATCCAGATACCTAAACCCAAGTTTGTCAAACTCGAGAATCTACGTAAACTCGAGAAGCTTTTGTAGACTCAATTCGTAACCTTGTAAAAGTTTTACCTAATATATAAAATAATATTAAAAACACTATTAATGACATATATGCATAACATAATACACTTAACACAACAATAAATTAACATTTCAACTTCACAGTAAAGCAACATCAATAACAATAATAATGTGTGATAGTACATTAGTACTAGAAAAGATCAAACCACTTAAATGATCAAATCATATATAAATTGATACAAGCATAAGTTATGAAAGTGAAAACACTTTAAAAAGGAGTTAATTTCTTCAAATCATTTGAATCTTGGTAAAACCATATCACTATGGTGTGGTCAATGAGAGGCAACAATGACTTTTGATTTCAAACTCAATTACTCACTTCAGATCAAGTTTATGCAAGTTGACATGGGTTTACAAATTCACCTGAGTTTATCCATAAATGGGTTTGATAACGAGTTAACTCATTTTCTCTACCCAGAATTGTAAAATCGTAGGAGTCTAAGAGCTAACTTGAGTGTCAGACAACCATGCCCAAAATTTCCTTTGTGTGCATTTAGATTTACGAGGAGTGCTAGCAGCACACATCTTTCAAGACATTCATTATTATTATTGATTAAAATTTATTAGAAACTAAAATTATGAGCAAGGGCTCATTAAATAAGGAGTATGAGCCACACAAATTTATGATTTTCAATAAATTTCAGTCAATAATAAATAGTGCTGCTAACATTTCTCTTAGAGGAGTGTTTGGTATACAAAATCTTTTTTCATCCCTGAGAATCATGACTCCTTGGAATTATATTGATTCATGAAAAATTATGGATTAAAAGATTGTTGTTCTATTTCATAAATAATAATGCAAAACATGAGACTTTACAGAAAACACTATCTTTATCGCAGAACTACCACAGCAGAACAGCAAAATACCTTCAAAATAATGAGAAATGGATAATGTAACATCATTTCTACTTTCCAGAATAATGTTTTCCTTGCTTTATGATCAACCACTCATTTTTACCTTCAAATTCTGTCTTATGCCCCCCACCCCAAATAAGTTACTTTATGATCAACCACTCATTTTTATTATATTTCTTCTGAATCATAGTTAGGTACATGTTATATTCTCACTCATAAAAGTCACAGTCTCTTGGGTTAGGCCAAAACTACTCAACCTGCACGTATGTGGATCCACTTCAAAATGAAGGGCAATTTTGAAGTACATAATAGTACGTCACTTTAAAACAAAAATCAGGGAACTAACAAGAAAAGCTACTGTACCTTATTTAAATAGTTCATTTGGGTAAGAACACAAACAGTTACAACTAGAGTAAATGCCCAAGTTTGAGGGTAAATTAGCTGATTCATTCCAGACAGCGTTAACTTTATGGCAATTCCAAGAGCCTTAACACTCATAACCTGTCAAAGGAAAACCTTACAGTACAAATACAGGGGGGAAAATAACAAGGGGAGAACAAATACTATTAAAAAGTTATCAACAAATACTTAATGAGACATACCGTTAGAGAACCTACAAGGGAACAAACACCAATATAAACCATTATGTGTGTCTGGCCATAGAGAGGAATGAAGTGGAAGATAAGGATAAAAGTAGCTGTTATAACCAAAGCTGCATAGAAGAGAAATGCTGCAGAAGAAAGATTATGTTCTTGGTCAGTCATTCAATATGATATCTATTGAGTGAAGACAGTGATATACCAAGTAGGAATACCTGGTTCCATAGCAAGATCCCACACTTCAGTCACAGATTCAATTTCCCGTTCTTGAGGTGCATGCAAAACAATTGTCGTAGATCCCACAACACACAAAACACAACCAAGAATACCAAAAATATGTAGCCTCTCCCGTAATATAATATGAGCAAGAGCAGCACTGCAAGCAAAAGTCAGAAATCAGAATTTACCAAGAGTCAAGCATCAATTTGAAGCTAAATTTTTATCATGCCTGATAATAATGCTAAGAGCACCAAGAGGGGTGACCAATATAGCTGGAGCAAATGCATAAGCTGCAAAATTGGCAATCTCTCCAACAATCACTGTTGAAATTGCAAATGTGTTAGAAATTTGAATAGAAATTTAATCCACTTAATATTGTAAGCAACCAATATCAATAAATTGTATGTGGAAAGTTTGTTAGCATTTTATATGCCCTTTTGTCCATGCTGAAATATTCCCTTGGAAAATGTGTGAAGCAAAAAAGGAAAGAAGAAAAAATTAAACTGATTAGATAGAAGGTACAAGCTTTAGCAACCTTCTTTTATTTTGTGCATATATTTGGATAATAAGTTGCAGAAAGATGGATTATACAAGGTGAAGGGGAACACATCCAGATGAATGACCCTCTTTGGATTTGTTAAGGTTCTGCATAGAGCCCAATATATAGTCTACAGAAGTATAGTAACTACATTACTTTCTGCACTTGTAAAATAACTACAGACTAAATAAAAGATAAAAAATGCAGGAGCTCAAGGGATACACTTGGGAATGGAAAAACCAACAATACATTCCAAAACCAAACAGAATCATGTATAACTCACTTGTTATCATTCCAACCCACCAAAGCGGCTCATACAAGTAAGAATAACCTCCACTTCCTGTCAGATATAATTTTGGATGGTCAGTCACTATTGCAAATGATCCATAAGGGATACAATGAACCAAAAAATAAAAACTATTAACAGCACAATCATATAAGTGCACTGACTTGTACTAAATCCATCCCAACAAAAAGAGTAAATACTAGAGATACAGAAACATTAGGCAACAACTATTATTAGGATTAAATAACTTAAAGAAAAAGGAACCCATATAAGTAAACAAACCAATCTGAGGTTGAATCAATAGAAATGACAAGCATCCATTTCATTTAAACATAATATTTTGTATCTGTTGGAGAAGAATAAAAGATTTCCCTACTGATGAGTGACAACAACATGAAAACGCATAACTAACAGACAGTTTTTCCACCATATTTCTAACATTTAAAACAGGTTCTCAAGTCACACAAACTTCATTTTCTGTGGGACAATAAAGACGCGCTAGAATAATCTAGATCTCTCATCGCTCCGTAACAAGGAGCACAAGAAAAAAATTGTTAAAATCGCCAAAAAAAAGTTTCGGGAAAATGGATGAGAATTGAGAAGAGAAAAATCTTCCCTTCCGCCTGAAGCCCAGAATAAATATTTAAAAATAACACCTAATATGCTTATTCTACATCTATTTGTGTTGTGAAATGCAACGTGAACATAAAAAAAGCCTGGCAACGCATCGTGCTCAGACAGCTGAAGTCAGCTTGCCAAGAGAAGTAGAGAAAAAGCTCCAGATCCCTGGAAAATTTAACCTAACCCGTTCCATCCACGGAAAATGAACTCAAAAACAAGTAAAAAGGAAAAAGAAAATCCGAGAGGCAGAGATCAGGGTAGCACGAGAAACAAGTACTAGTTAAAATTAAAACTAAAGGAAGTAAAAGTAGAAAATTGAAAGAAGAAAAAAAACGACGGTGAAGAATGAAAGATACCGGCCCTGATTCCACTAGCACCGGCCTTCTTCAAACCCTTCTTTTTGACAATGAAACTGGCACCGATGAAGAAGCTCGAGGAGAGAGCGAGGCACAGTCCTTTTATATTATCGGAGGACATGCCCTCGCGCCAGCTCGAACTTGAAGAAGTCGCCATGGAAGACCAAAACCCTAGCCCTAGGTGCAGAGAGCAGAGTGCAGAGTAAGATCTTGCTGCGAGAAACTAAAAAAATCAACAATCAAACCCTCGATGGGGTTTGCTTTGGTGGATACAGCTGTCACAAAGGTTCTCTCCCTCTGGATCGGAAATGCTTTGCAATTGCATAAGCATATGCATATGCATTTGAAAGATAAATAAAAACCAGACAAAATTTTACAGTGTGACTAAGACCATACTACTAACAAGGTTGATCACTACTACACTCCATTGTTGATTCCTTGCTAATCTTTACTTGCTTCCCTTTCGAAGGAATTACTCTCCCTCTCTCTTCTATCCTATGCCAACCCTTTCTCTTCTACCTCACCTTTTTCTTTCTCTCTTTTTTTTTTTTTTTTTCTTTTTATCTATCCTACCATTAATATGAATAATAGAGTATTATTATTATTATGGTTGCGATGTCATCTTTCGCACAACCAATACCATTCATTTTCGCATCAAATATATAAATGTTTAATTTTTTATTTTTATTTTTTAAAACTATACTAGATTGATTAATTGTATTTTCAAAACATTAATAATAATTCGTCTCCATCGATTTTTACAGATTCATTTCGAGTAAAAACTATTATCCACTATTGAAGCCCACCTGGATCAAAAAGCTTTGCCGTCTTTACTTATTTTAGGATCCAAAATTGTCGATCAAATCTAGCTGTTTTTTTTTTTTCAAAAAAAAAAATCTATGCTTGTTTTTTGGCATCGCTTTTAATGTTTAATTTAATAAAATCCATAATGAAATGAAGTCGACTTTTGACTCAAACGAGTAAGCTAAAGGCTAAAAGGACAAGGTAACGAAGTTTTGGTGCACCTGTATTTTCTCATGGGGTTTAATTGCATTATTGCTTTCATTTTTTTTATTAATAATTACGAAATATCACGTTCCTTTTTTATTTTTAAAGGATTACACAACAAATAAAGTAATTGTAAATTGTCTTTTTATTATTATTACTAAACACAATTTTGTGAGATAAATCTATTTAAAAAAATGTTATTTTTAAATGATAATTTAACAAAATTCACAAACATTTGGAAATTGGTTTGCTCTAAATACACCCCACCCGACATGGGTTGTACCCATCGACCCGACTCTAATGCTTCATCCTTCCAACTTCATTCCTTCTCATTAACACTTTTTAATCAAGAAGTACATATAAATCGTAATAAAAATTACACAACGTAGATGAATAAACAAAAATAATAAATCACGCAATGTCTCGTAATACCTAAATTGTGGCCAAGTTTTAATTTATAGGCTTGAGTGTGAGGTCAGACAAGCCAGCGTCATGATTAAAGTTCAAGTTTCTAAATTTTTAGAAAGCATCAAACTTAAAATCTATTGATGTATTTTTAATATGTGGCAATATAAATTGACTTAATGATTACAATTTTTAACATTTGTGATAGATACCTCATTCTTTAAGTGTTGTCTATTGGGCATTTCATTCATATTTTAAGTTAAAATCATGTGTTTTTTCGTTTGTTAATTTTTCTTTATTGAATTCAATTTTCTCATAAAATTTTGGATCGTGTTATTGAATCAAAGGCCCTAGTCTGGTTAGTTGTTACGTTGTTGCACTTGAAGAAAACTCGATATCTTGTGTTGCAGCCTTGGACATCATGGTATCACTTATATTTGCTACGATATTTTTGTGTGTTACTTGCTTGTTGTGTTGTATTTGAATTTCACAGTTTTAAGTGTTATTTTGTATTTAGTTATTTTTTGCATCAATAGAAAAAATAAAATACATATAATAATGTATTGGTAAAATTAAATAATCTAATCCAGTCTAAATTGTATTAGATTAGATTGGATTAAAACATTTTTTAAGTCATCCGAAACTAAACTAAACCACGAGTCTTTTTGAACTTTGGATCAGATAGTTTTTTGACTCTGACTGTTCAAATCAAGCTGCAAACATTTTTTAATTAAATTGTCAAACTTTATTGTGTTTTTTTCTCAAAAAAAAGACAAACATTATTTTCATATTTAGGCGAAATAAAATATTATAAATTTCATGATAAAATAATCAATTATTACATAATAAATTAAAAAAATGATATGTAATTATTTATTTGTATAATAATATTCATTTTTTTTCTTAGCATGAAAACTTGTTATTCTAATGTAACGAGCTTGTAATAACCATTTTAAAAACATAACGTAATTTATTATTGTAAAAGTAATTATTTATAAAAAATAATCCTATGAACAAATTTAGTATCGTCGTTTAACTATAACATATACTGATATACATTATGATTAATAAGTCTGGAGAACAAAAGTAATTTATATTTATTTAATATATGTATAAATTATGGAGAAAAATACTAAAAAGAATGTTAAAATTGAAGGAATGGATCATGAGTTCCTTTATAAACAAATTAAAGTCACTAAAAAAAATTGAAAGAACATTTCATTGAGCCTTAAAATTCAATTATTAGATATTAATGGATTATATTTATTTAAAGGATTTTTTAAAATTATATAAATAAATAATAATATTATAATTGATACATTCAGTCACATAAGAAGTTTTCCCCCTTTTTTAAGCATATATGTTGTCAAATATGAAATAAAAACTAATAACTATAATAATAATTATTTTTGTGGAAAAAGTAAAATTAATAAAATATTGATGAAAATTAATCTATCAAGAATAAAAAATAGATTATCTGTACTATCAATTGAAAAAAAGGCTAAGCTATTAATTTGGATTTTTTATTTGTTTACTTAATTTAATTTATTCCTCTTATAATAAAAAGTCCAATTTAATATATTATTTTTGACTGTATCAAATTGAAATTGACACGTTGAAAATTTTTAAAAATAAATGACTAAATTGAAGTTTTTTTCAAAAACAAAGGGATTAAATTGAATACGAGAATGATCGCATTAAAGCATTTAAAAAAATAAGGGACTACATTAAACTGTTTATCAAAAGAGAGACCAAATTTTATAACATAAATAGATGAAGAGATAAATTATTATTTTAACCAAACAAAAGTTATACGAATTTTACTAGGACAATCTATAAAATACTTATGCATTTCAAAAGTTACAAAGATATATTTTAAATATTAGTTTTACAATTTTAATTCAATTTGTTGTTAAATGGAGACCTATCTGGTTTTATGTTGGATTTCTCAAAATCATGCTAAAATAATTTTGAATTCAATTAGTTTTAATTCAATTAGTTTTACAATTTTAATTCAATTTGTTGTTAAATGTTCATATATTTGATTTCATGTAAAATAAATGATTTTGAATTAAAATAATTTTAAATAACTTTTGTGCTTGATGATTAAAAAATTATACTGAAATTTGATATTAATTTATATAAAAGCATCAAAACATAATTCATATCACTTCAAAGTCAACATTTTCAACTCTAATCTAAACACGAACTCATTGTGCATTATAAAATATAAATTATATTTAAGTTTTGTAAAAAAATATTTAAAACAAAGACATAAAAAAAAAAAGAAAAAAACCTTGTGATTTGATGAGATATTATGACAAGATATAGTGGGAAGGTTGTAAAACGAGAGTTACATTGATGGTTACTATGTAATTACCACATCGATGTATACTTTTGTTGTTTTTTTATTTGTAAAAAATAAAAAAATATATAAAAAAAATTTACAATAATTTATATATTTTCTTCGTCTAGCCGAACTAGACTTATTAGTGTTAGTATGTATCCGTTTTGTTTGTTATCACATTAACTAACCATTTATGTATCATTATTGTGGTTGCAGTGCAAAAGTGATTAATGAATAAAAATATGTTTATATATTTTTACTCAACAATGATAAGTCTCTCTTATTTAGCATTCAAACAAGTCAGAGAGTTTCGTCTTCGATGTTAAAAACAAATTCTCCGTTACTAGTAATATTTCATTTCCAATTTGTTTGAATTTAAACTTTAATTTGGATGCAGTTTAATTAGATTGATTGGTACTATACATAAACAAAATTTAATTGATAATATCGACATTGCCTCAAAACCTTAATGCTTATAATTATGTCTTTTGAAATTTTATAACAAAAAGTAAAAAACTCGTGACACGTTTTAAATATTGCAACAAATGAAATAATAGGGTACATTTGTTATTTTAACATTGTTGCGATCTACTAATGCTTACAATCACATCACTAATTACTATAGATAGATTAAGTTTAATGAATATCATTATTTTTGTTCCATAACCCAAGTGCTTGTAACCATTTTAAAGAAAAATTATAACTAAAAGAAAGCTGATTGTAGCAAGTTTTGTAACAATTGAAGCAAAATGGAACATAGTAACTTGTTTAAAACCTTATTGTAATTAATTCAACAATACTTGCAAGTGCATCAGTATTAATTACACATTAATTAAGTTTAATTGATATCATTCGTCTTGCTGCAAAACTAGTGGGGGTACATTATTTAAATTCCAAAGAAATGCAGAGATTAATTATGACTTCACAATATTGTGACATTATTTGGTCTAATTTGTTTTATTATAAAAATATTAATTAATATGATATAAGAAAGTTAGTGAGTGTGGAGAGAGAAATGAAAAAAGAAGTAATAAGAAGAATTTATTAATAAAAAAGAATAGAAAAAAATGGCGGTTAGAATAATTGATATTTTTTAAAACAGGAATATTTTGCAAAATATGAGAAAAAATTAAATGGAATATACCTTAGTTAAAAAAAGAATACGTGGAGAGGAACATCCACATATTGGGACGTTGAGAAAGAGCGTAGCAACAACTTAAAAAAAGCAAATCTAATCCGTGTGTTGTGCGCGGCGCCTCTTGCGTGAGTGAGTGAGTGAGTGAGTGAGTGAGTGAGTGAGTGTGATCTCATCTCACAGCAACAGTAGCAGTAGCAATAATGTTGACGACGATGAATGTTCCACTGCACACTTGGGTTTGGGTAAAGTCTCGGAGTTGGAGCTGCCACGCATCGCTTTCCGTGCCTCAGTCGCAGGCAGAACCCGAACTCATCAATGGAAACCTTTCTCCCTCTGACAGGAAAGAGATCCGTCTCGGTTTGCCCAGCAAAGGTCGCATGTCCGCTGACACCCTCGAACTTCTCAAGGTTAATATCCTATTTAGATTATATTAGATTATATTAGATTATATTAGATTATATTAGATTAGATTTGCCTCTTGTGTTTAGGGCAATTTACTAACTCTTGTTTCTTTTCTTTTATACCTGAAGAATTGTCAACTGTCAGTGAAGCAGGTCAATCCTAGACAGTATGTCGCTGAAATTCCTCAGGTGCCTTTTCCCTTTTTTCTTTTGCATCCTTACTCAGATTGGATGATGCTAAATGACTATAAAATCAATCAATTTTCTTCCACTCTTGCAGCTCTCCAACCTCGAAGTTTGGTTTCAGAGGCCTAAAGACATTGTAAGAAAACTCTTATCTGGAGATCTTGACCTTGGTATTGTGGGACTCGATACAGTCAGTGAACATGGCCAGGTTTTTCGCCGATTCCTCCTCATTTCGCATTATTAATTTATCTTCAATATATATTTTTTGTTTTTGTTCAACCTTGTGGTTAATGCTGCTTACATTTGATACCCACTTTTATTTCCTGTCTCCTGGATGCTGTAATCAAATAAAACTTTTTTGTTCTCCAGTTGGTCGCCTTTGTGTCTTTCTTCTACTGTTTCATTATATGTGCCACAATCTTCCAGCTTGAAATTTTGCTTTGATTCTGAATTTAACTGTAATTGCAGATTAATGTCCCAGGGTATTCATGAGACTCAAAATTTTTATCGTTCTAATTTTCTTTTGTTAGGGTAATGAAGATCTTATCATTGTCCACGAGGCTCTGGAATATGGTGATTGCCATTTATCCCTTGCGGTGAGTTAAAATTATTATGTTGTAAAACTTCTTCATTCTGCTCCTGTCATTGTTTTGTACAATCAGTTGTCTGGAGTTCTCTCTGTGATTTCAGATTCCCCAGTATGGAATATTTGAAAATATAAATTCGCTGGAGGAACTTGCAAAGATGCCTCAATGGACAGAAGAAAAGCCTCTACGAGTTGCTACCGGTTTCACCTATGTCAGTGTTTAGATTCAACTAATGTTTCCAACCATTATCTCTGTGGTAGATTTTCTACCGTTAACTTTTAAGAAGAGAAAATTTGATTTGAATTTTGGACTTACTTTTTAGCTGGGGCCTAAATTTATGAAAGAGAACGGACTTAAGCATGTGACATTTTCAACTGCTGATGGAGCACTGGAGGCAGCTCCTGCGGTGAGAGATAGTGTTTGTTTTATTAGAAGTTGCTCATTTGAATTTTCTAATTATCAAGCATATAATTGATCATTCTGTGTTATGACAAGATTTTTTTTTTTGCTGCTGCCACAACGGTTGGGGTTTGGGATGATCTTGCTTGCTATAGTTGTTTCTAGATAATATATCTTTGTTCTATAGCTTAATATACTAGTCATGGTTAAGTATTATTTTGATCCTAAAATTCATAGAGAAATATTCTACGAATGTCTAGAGGCTGAAACTGATGACGTTCAAATTTCATATATAGGATAAAAGACTGTTAAACTGCAGATACATTGTATCTGGCTAATTGTTGCTAGATATGCATAGAGCTGTCAATGTTTTGCATACAGCGAATTAAACTTAATGTTTATTGAATGTTTCCTAAAAATATGTTTTTCCAATGCATAAGACTATTAGCTCTATATGCTTTTGTTGTTTCCCATCTATGCTTTGTCATTGGTAAGGTACGTGTGCCATGGTGATCAGCATTTATTAAAGTGACCAGTTATGATGACAGCATTACTTTGTAAAGTAAAAAATGTGGACATGAGTGATGATGTCACTGCCTGCCCAATCAGATTGTTTTTCTGCATATTCTGTTCCTGAAGAATGAGAAAGATTTTAAAAATTTTGCTGTGTTTTATTGAATTATGAACTTTGATCAAATTACCGATTTCTGGTTGGCTTTTATTAAACTTTAGGTATTTCCATTGTCTGTGTGTGTTTATGTTTTATGCTATGGCGAGAAGTGGTGGGATGTGAACTGAGGTTAACTACCGGGCCAAAGGTCTGTTGGCATTGCACTCTGCTTTTAGTGAAATGACAAAACATCTATTAGTGTGATTTTTGGTTAGGATTTTAATCATTTCATGGTGCAACCGTCAAACTTTTTTGTAGAAATTATATCCCCTTTCCAGACAAAAATTTGCCCATTTTATTCCTTTGCACATGATTCTCAGGTCTTTGCACTCGAAATGAAGATTGCTGCATGTTCATTTTAGTGATGCTGCTGCCATATATATGCTGGATGCCTGGATGGGATATTTATGATTTATCTAAGTAGTTGTTTGTCTTTGCTATATTCAGATGGGGATAGCTGATGCTATCTTGGACCTTGTAAGTAGTGGGACCACACTGAGAGAAAACAACTTGAAGGAAATCAATGGTGGAGTTGTTTTGGAAAGCCAGGTTAGCAGTTGTTAACTTTTCTGACCTTAACTGTCATGATTGGTTGGTTTTTCAATAAAAAAAAGTAGGTATGAGGAAACTGTTCTGTATTATGCACTATCAGGTTTTGTCTCACTCTGACAATTGAATGCTCTTCAGGCTGTTCTTATTGCAAGCAGGAAATCAATGATCCAACGGAAAGGAGTACTTGAAACAACACATGAGATGCTTGAGAGATTGGAAGCACATCTGAGGGCCATTGGGCAGTTCACGGTGCATAGTTTATAATTCCCAGTCCCCCCTAACTCCACCAAGGTCTACCTTTATTTTAATTCCATTTTCTAATGGTAGACTTGACAGGTTACTGCAAACATGAGGGGAAGCAGTGCAGAGGAAGTGGCTGAGAGAATACTGAGTCAACCATCACTAATGGGTTTGCAGGTGTGATATGAAGTGAAATATTTGCAAACCTGGCTTCCAAAACAACTTTTTTCCTTTGATCGTCTGTTTACTTCATTAGCAAAATCTGATGCAATGTAATCATTACATCTTTTGATACAACTCTTCGCCAATTATAAGCACACATGATTGCCTGTCTGCAGGGACCCACTGTAAGTCCTGTTTTCTGCAAGCGTGGTGGGAAGGTGACAGCAGACTATTATGCAATAGTCATATGTGTGCCTAAGAAGGCACTATACAAGTCTATACAACAACTGAGAGCGGTGAGTTTTTGAACTAATGTTAAAGTTGTTGTTTTTGGATTTAATATCATATATCAAACTGGTGAAGATATTTGTGAGCTTGTGGGGAAACATAGGAGGAAAATTAGGAGATGGGTAGAATAGGTGGTGCTTTGAATGATCAAAGTGTTTATTATATTTGCACCCCCTTAAGGTAGCTTATTACACTTGTGTTCTTTGCCTAAAATGTCAGAAACACCCCTGTGTTGTTACAAAGTTGACTCTGTTAATGGAAATGTGTCATCTGTTTCTATTGTGCCTTTTTAATGAAATTTTTTTTGACAATTTTGTACTAGTTACCTATTTAATCTGAAAGATTGTTTTTGAAATTAAAAGAGTAAATTACATTTGCACACCTTCAATTTGTCATTTATTACATTCACGTTCTCTTAATTTAATATTTATTATAGTCACATCTCTTTATAAGGTTAATTGTTGTTAATTTGAATATGTGAATTTTTTATATTTATTTTGTTGTCTAAAACTAGATCTAAATATACATGGACTAGACATACTTATAATCTATTAAGTAAGAGTGATTATGTCACAAACAATTATAAAATATTCAACTTTTAGGCATTTGAAATATTCTATATAAACGGTGCAATAAAAAAAATAAGATAAACATGAAAATCTCACATATCCAAATCAGCAACAATTAGCATTAGTATATATGACGTAATTGTAATAAGCATTATAAACAGTAAATTAAAGAAGTGCGACTGTAAATTACTCTTTTAATTTAAGATTAAATAGATACAAAAGATAAAATTGTCCAAAATTTTTATTAAAAAGATATGTGATACATTTTCATTAACGAAGTCAAATTTATAACAATGTTAGGAAAGGTTACTATAATAACATTTTAAGCAGGAACGAGTGTAATAACCATTATTTTGAAGAGGTGTGAATGGAATTTGTTCAATTATTATTAGTCTTAATGATTCCTGTTGCCGCTGGCTAGCTGAAAACTGTGAGTTTTACCAGAAAATTTTGAAATCCTTTCAAAGCTTCTACTTATCATGTGGCATTATATTTGAGCTAAATAAAGACTTGCCATTTCAACTCGTGTATAAAAAACTATATTTCTTATTCGTCTATGATTCTCATACTTGGTTTCCTGTTGACTACACTCATATGATGCAGATTGGAGGCAGTGGAGTTCTTATATCACCCTTGACCTACATCTTTGACGAAGAAACTCCAAGATGGCGTCAGCTCCTATCTGAACTTGGGCTGTAGCCATTTATGATCAATCCATGAAGTCATCGTGGATGTTTCGTTTTTCAGATACTGCCAAAGTAGATGAGCATTAAATCTACGGTGAAAGCTGCAAAAGACTAGTACACTAAAATGGAGGACATAGATAACTGAAATTGCATTTTTAGCTCCTTATTCATTGAGGAACTCCTGTTTCCACATCGCTTTTAGAATTAAATTTTTGTAGCAGGCCTGTATCTTCTTCCTTTCGTTCTCTTCATAACACTGGTAATGTAATTTTAACTTTTTTTTTTGTGACCTTAATGGGTTGGTCATCTTTCGAATGATGTTTGATACATGTGATATTAGAAGCTTGTCGGCCCAGCGAAGAAATATGTCTAATGAATAAAATTTTGGTTTTCTTGTCTTTTTTGGTAAGCTATGCTGTTTGTACTTTGATAGTGTCATGCAAACAAAATAAGTTTTAAATTTTTAAATATAAAACCTCGTGTTCAAATATTATACACAACACTTATAATATTATAATATTACACTTTATGTTATATATATATATATATATTTAAAACATATTTCTATGGATAAGATGATTTTACTTTGTTTTTTATTATTTTTACTTCTAATTTTTATCTGATTTCTTTCTTTTTTTGAAAGAAAATGTCTTGTCTATAGTGATAGTTATAATAATTATTTTTTTATGATTTTTCTCGTAATGTATAATTTTGAGATAAGATACTAATTTTTTTATATATAAATCCTTGTTTTCATTTTTAATATATTTAAGCTTTATCTTTTATTTTTTGTCTTTGTCTTTGTTTTATTTTAAAACAACAAGATTGCGCCTTAACTTTCATGCACCATGGTCATAATTTTTAACCATGTCATATCAAATAAATTTAGATACATGAAAGATCATAAATTATTCAATAAAATTATTAATATAAATATATGAAAATGTATTCACTTTCATTTATTATCAGTAAAATAAATCATGATTTGGAAATAGATAACTTAATAAATATGTAGTTTCATAAATATATTTGCTTGTTATTTATATTCAAAATAAGATTAAGTTTTATTTCTTAAAAAATATTTTTTTCACTATAGTTTTAATAACATATATAAAATGAAATTATTTTTAATTATTTATGTTTTTTGAATTTTTATTTTAGAATAAATATTTTGTTGTAAAATGATTATTCATTAAAAATACACAAAATGAAACTTACAAAAGAACAAGATGCTAAAAATAGGTGCATTTATGATAAAAGTACGCAACAAATAAGACACACCTTCAAAATTAAATAGTCAAGGTCTGTTCAGAATTATTTTGAGTTTATAATTTTTATTTTTAAAATTTAATTTGAAAAATAAAATGTGTTCAATAAAAATAAAAGTGAAACAGTTTTAAACTTAATTTTAAAATATTTTTATATTTATTTTTAATTTTAAAAAAATACATTTTTGTTATTTTTATCATTGTTGTTACCATTTTTACCATTAATACAATTATTATCCTTACTTGCACAGTCATTATCACTTCTACTATCACTATTATTATCTTAAGTATTTTCTTCCACCAATGTCAATATTCTTATTGACGTCATTGTTATCATTGTCATATTTCTATCACTGTCACTAATAACATTATTAACATTATTATACAAATATATCTTTTAAATTAATTTATTTTAAAATTCTTTTTTTTTAAATAAAACAGTTTTTTAAAACTAAAAATCATTCTAAATTGTTGTTGAATAAATTCTTGAACTAAAAGTTAAATAATTAGATGATATCAATATGATGAAACAATATGTGTCACCACTAGCCATTATTACAAATGCATGTCAAATGATTAATCTTCAAGATCAATTAATTATATAATTATGAGATGCAACTAATGTAACAATATAATTATATTATAATAAATTCTTATTGTCATGACATTTTAGAATATTTAAATCATACATTTTTCTCTTTTATGTGATTAATCAAATTATATGATATTTTTTTTAATGTTGTTACTATTCTTTCATGTGTATTTTTTACTTAATAGAAACTAAACACAAGTTTTAAAAATATTAACATCATATATTTTTATTATTGTTATTTTTTTTATCATGATTGTATTATTTTTCATTATTTATATATTTTTAATATATTTATTTTTATTATAAAAATTTAGACTTAAAATATTTTTTTTCTTTCTCCAAATCTTCCAAAATTGGAAGGAAACAAAAATTGATTGAAAATAAATTTTATTAATTTTCTTATTAAAAATTGAGTCAAATCACACAATTTATAAAACTCATTTCCTTTTTTTTTTCCTTTACATTTTTCTTTAACAAAAAATAAAACTACGTAAAAGATGCGTTCCACACACTGCCATTGCAACTTGTTAATTTTTTTTCCTGTTAATCATCTAAAATTATCTTATCTTATCTTTATATTAAAATTAAAATTTAATATTATTTATTTTTTAAAAAATTAAAAAATAAACTTATATCATAATTTTAATTATTGATTATAATTATAAAATATATCTTATATGTTAAATTTTTGTATTAATTATAAATTTTAATTACAATATAATTTATATATTAAAAATATGTATTTATTAGAAATTTTAGTTATATTAAAATAAATATTTATCTTAAATACTATTGTTGAGAAAAAGAGATGTATTTAGTGAAAACTGTTTTCACGTGAAAATAAAAATAGTAAATATTAACATATTATCATAAATGATTAATTAAAACATATAAGTTATGTAGGTTATATTTTATGTATGATTATATAATTTAAATTTATAATTTTTTTTGATAATTCTAAAGGTGTAGGAGTTTTTTTTTTTTTTTTTTTTTTTTTTTTTTTCTTTTGTCCCGAAGTAGAGAGGAGGGTTTAGGATTTTAAAAGTGTGGGTAACAAAGAAGGCAAAAGTGTAAGAAATTGAATTGCGGCTAAAACCCTTTTCTTCCTCGAAACAAAACCCTAACTGGAGGATGAAGTCGATGACCAAAAACGACGTTGAAGAGGAGGGAGCTCCCTTTCCATCTTCTTCACCAACAGTATCCGATTCCGACTCTGATTACGAGGTACTCTATCACTCAACTTTCTGTAACTGAAACTATATTAATGCTACACACTCGCATTCGCTTGTTCTGGTTGTAGGACTCTTCTGCAGATGACCAGGAATCTTCTGACTCGCTGGATTCTCAATCTGATTCGGAATTAGAAGACGGTTCACCTGAGACTGTTCTATCTGCAGAAAATGAATCATCTCAATATGAGGTACATCACTTTTTTTCTTAATAAAATAACCTAGCATGTTCTTCTATTCACTCAGCCATAACTAATATGCTTATAAGCAATCCTTGCAGGACACTGTCAATGATGGAGACAGTGCAAGTGAGAGCTCTGCTCTCCATCAGGAAGGACCTGAGAGTGACTCCTCCGAGGATGAGGTCTTCATCATCTTCGTCTTCTAACATATACTATTTCGCTTCATTCTATGAAGCTTAGTTTTCTTTTGCTTACTTTGTTTGTCCTTTTTACAGGTGACTCCTCGAAACACCATTGGAGATGTACCTTTGAAGTGGTATGAGGATGAACCTCATATTGGATACGACATCAAGGGCAAAAAAATTAAGAAAAAGGAAAAGCAAGACAAGTTGGATTCATTTCTTGCAAATGTTGACGATTCTAAGAATTGGTTAGTTTCATGTGTCTGCATTACTTATCTTCTTCATTTCAATTTCCATTTTTTCATTGTTTCCTTCTCATAATGCTTGTCAACACTGACACACAACTTTCCATCCATCTACTCAGTGCACACAGACAGTATGTTACTATATGGATATGGTATTTTCTTTTAATACTTCATTTGGTATGTTTTCTATAATGTTGAAGCCTAAAATTTGATTCAGTATGCTGTTATTTTTTAATCTCCAAAGCAAAAGCAGAGTTACAATAGATAAAATAAGGTCAACTGGATAATTTTCAATGTAATAATGAAGGAAGCCATGGAAAATAGACAATTATTTCTTCATAATGAGTTTTGCCAAATGCACACTAAATATGTCTACCAAAGACCAATAATCGAAAAGTAGGTAGAATCATGTGTAAGATGGTTTAAACATGTGAGAGGAAGTGCTCCTGAATAATACCTAGAGTGCTTCTCTAGGATGGAGTGTTCCTCTGACTCAAATCTTACATACTTTTTTGAATAGAAATTATTATTATTCAAATGCCAAAACTTTGTTCAATGTTTACATTGACATTTTATATGTAGACCAACAGAATCTAATAAATCTGAAAAGATAAAACCAAAACTAACTAAATCTACTTGAAGGTAATGCTGATCTAAAAATCTAAAAAAATCTGAAAGATAGAGCCAAATCCCTAATTAGGATAAAATTCCTAAAATTTAACTGAGTGGTCAACAGCCAAATCCACCATCACTAATGGAGGGTCTGTCAGAAGAGTTGATCACATGGAGGATAGTTCAATAACTTGAAAGGTAGAGGTAGATTAATAGCAGCTGTAGGTAACACTATTAAAAAGGATTGATAATTAAATGGACTCACTGAATAAATGATTTTGGACAGAACATCAAGGTGACATTTGGTTTTTGTTGCCAATCCCACCTAGTGAGAAAAGACTTTGCTTGTCATTATTGTTGTAAAGAGTTCAATCTCATAATAATTCTCATTGGAATATCAGGACATAATGTTTAAGAACCAGAAATTTTTTTTTTGTGTTTTTAAAAAGTTTTCATTTTTTTTTTTCATTGGCACATGGTGTTGAACTTTTACCACGGACCTTAAATCTCCAAGATAGTCATGAATACGGTATTTTGTGATTGGGTTACAAAGATAGCATAGTTTGTTTTTGCATGATTCTTGTTGTGATACTATTTCACAGTGGTTTCCTTTTCTTATTATTACACAGACTTCTCTAGGGGGAATAATCTTGCTAGTTTTATTAATGTTACCTTCCTTCTAGAAAACGTCTTTGATTTGTCTGCATTATTAAACATTTAAGGCAGAAGATCTATGATGAGTACAATGATGAGGTAGTTGAGCTAACAAAAGATGAAATCAAACTTGTTCGTAGACTGCTCAAGAATCGAGCACCACATTCTGACTTTGATCCATATCCAGTATGTATTTACTTTCCATGTCTTTTTTTATCCTTTAGGCCACTGGTCTTGAGTATGATTTTAAATACAATTAGTATGCATAGTTTTGTTCCTCAATTTCATCTCTCTCTAATATACAGGATGATGTTGACTGGTTTAAATGGGAAGATGCCAAGCATCCATTGTCTAATGCACCTGAACCAAAAAGAAGGTTTATTCCTTCAAAATGGGAAGCTAAAAAGGTAACCATTCCTTCGTTTACTGTGGAGATGATTCAGGCTAGACAATGAAAACAAATTGGTTTTTCTTATCACTCACATGCTTCCATGATTCTACAGGTTGTACAGTATGTTAGAGCAATCCGCAAGGGATTGATCAATTTTGACAAGCCAAAAGAGGAAGATGGTCCATATCTCTTGTGGGGAGATGATTCTGGTTCAACAGAAAAGGCAAATCAATTGGCTTACATTCCTGCCCCAAAGCAGAAATTACCTGGTATTAAATGTGACTTAAAAATTTGGAGTTCCAAAATCTACCAATAGATGATATTTGTTTTGCCTTTGACTTTGATGTGTCTTCATTGTTAATAATTTAATTTTGCTTCTTAGGCCATGATGAGTCATATAATCCTCCTTTAGAGTACATTCCAACCCAAGAAGAAATCAATTCTTATCAGTTGATGTTTGAGGAAGACCGCCCTAAGTTTATTCCAAAAATGTACTGTGTTTTCAAGGCAAACATTTTTGGCCCCCCACCCCCCGCCTCTATACAGTTGAACTAATAAATATCACTTTGATCAGGTTTACATCTATGAGGAGCATCCCTGCATATGAGAATGCTATGAAAGACTGCTTTGAACGTTGTTTGGATTTGTACTTGTGCCCTCGGGTTCGGAAGAAACGTGTGAGTGAAATATCTATATCGAAGAACTAATTTACTGATTTTATTTTTGTTGCAAATATATTAATTTGTTGCTATATATAGATAGATATGAATATATAGAAAAGGGATCAAGTTACTCCATATCTTTACCATTCATTTTCTTGAAATCTAATGGTTAATATTAGTTACTTGTTAGAATCATTAAATTTCAAGAAAATGAATGATAAGGGTTAAGAGTAACTTTAAAAGATTTAATCTCTCCTTTCTCTCTCTATATATATGATTGGTATAATTCATTTACTTGTTCTTTTCTTTCTGTGTTCTAGCTCAATATTGATCCTGAATCTTTAAAGCCTAAGCTTCCAAGTCGAAAGGAGCTTAAGCCTTATCCCATAACATGCTATATTGAGTATAAAGGCCATGAAGATGCTGTTACATCAATTTCAGTTGAAGCTTCAGGGCAATGGATGGCTTCAGGTATGAATGCCGATAACATATATTTTGGTCTCAATTAAGGTGTGATGGAGATGGATCTCTCATTTTCTGTTATCCACAAAGGTTCAAGTGATGGAACTGTCCGTGTCTGGGAGGCTGAAACTGGCAGATGTCTTAGGCGATGGGAGGTTGGTGAAGGTGTTAACTGTGTTGCCTGGAACCCTCTGCCTGATATTCATATTCTGGCTGTTTCTGTGTAAGTCTGATTTTATTGGCTATGAAAGTTCATAATTTTTTTTGTTCTATAAAATTCATGTTTTTGTCTTTATTAGATATGTGGCTTGATTGTGTAATTAAATCAATGGTAAATCTTTGATTTAGGGGACAAGATGTACTTCTACTGAACACTTGTTTGGGGGATGAAGAAGAGCAGAAACGGACTAAGGAGCTTCTCTGGGTTGACTCACCAACAGCATCAGATGACTCTGGTCAGTGCTGTTGTCACTTTGGTTTTAATCTAAACATTCAAAAGAATGCTCCAAGAGATCCCAAATCTCAAATTGGCCGATGAACCCCAACTGAACTTTTAATTGAAGGGGGAAAAATCAGCTTAAAATTTAAACCTAACCTGTGACTATGGACGAATATTGACTTGTTATTTGTGTCAATACTGATAATTTTTTATGTCCTATGCTCTGGTGGTGCTGTTATTTCTAACCATGCTTGTGTTTGCAGACAACAAAGCACCTAGTGTAAGCTGGCTTAAAGATGATAAACATATGGGTTTAAGGTTAAAGCACTTCAAGGTATTTTCATATGTTGTCTCCATTTCTATTTTGGTTTGCTTGTTGATTGAAGTTTACTAGCTAGATTAAGCATTGGTAGATGTGTTTTTGCAGACTGTTACTGCTGTAGAATGGCACCGGAAAGGTGATTACTTTTCAACAGTGATGCCAGCAGATATCCTTTTAGATTGTTTCCTCTGAGAAATTAATGTGTACCTCATTATTCATTGGTTTATTTCTTGACAACAACGATTACATGTCTAGGTGATGATGATTGTTTATGAAAATGTTTTTTTTTAAATATTTTTTATATATTTTTGAAATTTTTATTTGGTTCTTGTTGGGTGTATGCACATAAATGTGCACATGCTTCCATCACACACATATTATTACACTATATCTTAATGGTGGTCTTAGTTTATTCAACACATGGCTGGCTTTTGACATGTTTAATTAGCATAAATATAACCATTTAGACTTGAGGTGTTATTTTCAAGTCATTCCCCCCACTGCATGTCATGTGTCATTATTGGCTGTGTTCAGTGTGGGGGTACTTTAGCCTTTGAACTTACTGAAAACAAACTGTACTAAACTAGTTCTTGATTACCAACTTAGCTGGTTTGTCATCTTAAGTGGATGAAATGTAACTTAGAGGTATAAGATGTTAAACTAAGGGTTGGCTGGTTTTTCCTTGACAATTTCTTTACGTGAATCAAGAGCAGTTCTGATACACCAGTTATCCAAGAAGCTTACACAAAAACTTCCTTTCAAGTTACATGGACTTGCTGTTAGGTCAACCTTCCATCCATCCCGTTCCATCTTCTTTGTTTGTACAAAAAAGAGTGTTCGTGTGTATGATCTATTGAAGACTAAACTCATAAAAAAGCTTGATACTGGGCTTCGTGAAGCTTCATCTATTGCAGTTCATCCTGGAGGTATGATTATTGCTGATATAAAATTATAATCAGTTTCTCTTCTACTCGTACAGAAAATTACACAATACACATCGTAATTGTTTGTGTGTATGCAATCCATGCAGGTGATAATTTAATTGTTGGTAGCAAAGAGGGGAAGATGTGTTGGTTTGACATGGACCTTTCGTCTAAACCATATAAAATTCTTAAGTAAGTAATATTTTTCATTTGCTAATTGAAAGCGATGCCAAAGTCTTTACATTCTTTTGTGCCATAGTGGTTCTCTACTTGCTAATGCAGATTACATTATACAGTATGAGATATAGAGCTTTCTGAATGAAGGAGGAAATAATTTGCCTTAAGGCAGAAACAATAAGAAGTTGATTGAATTGAAAGAGAGACCTGTGGGAAGTTCTATATGTATTGTTAAACTAGGGAATTTTTGTGTTTTTTTACCAATTTTTGTGTGATCATGCACGTGCTGATTAGAAAATTAGTTATGCAAATGAAGGTATCAACTTATGTTGATGTTATATTGTGGAAATAGTACCCCTGACCCTTCAAATTATTTAAGTTGAAAATAGTGTTTCCTGCTAAATTCTGCACGAAATTATTGATTAAACATTTGAATTTATTATACCCTGACCAGTTCCCTAGTGTTAGCAAGGCCCAATTCACTCTCACACACACAACATACAAAAAAACTATAGTTTGTTTGTATATTGGTTGCTTGGTTAATGAGCTATTAGCCTATTAGTTATTTGGCAACAATATGGTAAGAAAACTCATTTTCTGTATGTTAATGTCATGGCGTGGATTATTTTTAATAATTTGATTAAATTGCAGGTGTCACCCAAAAGATATCAACAATGTCATCTTTCATCGCTCGTATCCCTTATTTGCTTCATGTTCAGATGACTGCACTGCATATGTTTTTCATGGAATGGTTTATTCTGATCTCAATCAAAATCCTCTCATTGTTCCTTTGGAAATTCTACGAGGTCATACCAGTTCAAACGGGAGAGGTCAGACTTTGGCCGTTTACGATGTTATTTTTTGGTGTTAATGTTGAGATCTAAATTTGTGAGCATTTTAGTTCAGATCAACTTAAAAAACTAAATAAGTCAAGCATTTTAACTAACAAATCAGTATATATACTAATATCAGAAGAGCCAGATGTTGGATCTGATTATATTGACAGTCTTATCTACAAAGGGAAAAAAACGAGTCAAGCATTTGAAGTTTAACTAAAAAATCAGTTTAGGATAGTGCTTAGTAGTTAGTAGCATCAAAAGATCCAAAATATAGGATTTGTTTATAATGGCATAGTCTTGTCAACAGAGGAATGGGATATAGGCCATAGACGTAGTGCACATTTATTTCTGTCCTTATAGGTTGGTGTCTAGATGATAGATTCATTAACATAGCCAATGAAAAGGAAGAGTATACATAATGTTTGAATGATTAGACCAACCTTCCAACTAAGTTAGAGTTCACCTTTATGCCATATGGTCTTTGTTGATTTAATTTGTTGACACGACTACCGATTTACTAATATTTGATCAACCGACCTTGAGTATGTCTTCGATGTATTGCGCTCTTCATTTTACTTTTCCGTTATACATATTTTTCTTCTTCTTTGACAATGCATTTGAAAATAATTACATATATGCTAAATACTTCTTTATCTTACTTGAAATTTGTCTGCTTTGCAGGGATACTGGACTGTAAATTTCACCCGAGGCAGCCGTGGTTATTTACTGCTGGTGCTGATAAACTGATTAAACTTTACTGTCATTAATATAAATACCGGATATACATGCATGTGATAGGCGGATAACATCTAGGAGGGTAGCCTACAACTTTATCACCAATTTTGTTCCTCAATTTTTAAATATAAAGCACTGCAAGCCGCAATGAAGGGCACCCGAGCAGTGAGTTTATTGCTGTGGTCTTCTGGATTGTTTGTTTTATTTTCCACATCACATTTGTCTTTCTAAAATTCTTTAGCTGAAATATCATTCCTGGAATTCACATGCACAAAACTTAGCTTGCGGTTGAAATAGAACTGCAATTTTGATGTAATATGTTTAGCTATGAGAAGCCTGTTATTTTTTGGGAGATTGAATGTGTGTGACATTCTGTTTGGTTGTATCATAGTTAACATCAAGTAACGCAGTTTCGACGTTGTAGCGAATTGCGAGGCTTTCTGCTTCTCGCAAAAAAAAAAAAAAAAAAAGAGCCCAACTATGCTAATGTTTTAATGAAAGTTAAGATTTATTTTACAAAGGCCACTAGTCAATTAATCTCGCGGCACTGGAAAATCTCATTGTTGCTTATGCTTTGCGCAAGTAGTTTTGTATTTATTACACATTAACAAAGGATGCTTCCTACCCAGATGCGCAGAAAGTTTAACTAAGCATTAGAAAACATAAAGACAGCATCACAAAATGATTGTTCAGAATAAAGAGGACCGATTCATGAGATCGAGTTGAATTATGCTTATGAAAAGGTCAAAAAACCCAGTGTAGGTACATGGAAATAGTAGACTACTGAAGTACAGGGAATTAATTTTGGGATCAAGTAATAGCAATAAATGTAGTGCAACTTAATGACGACCCATAGACTGTTAAATATATATATATTTTCACAAATTCATGCCAATCTTAATTTCTCAGTGATAGCCTGATCAACATTGTGATTAATATAGAAGTAATGACGGACAACGAATATCATTCCCAATTAGGGTTTCTGATCTACACTGCTGTATTTGAATCAATCATTCTGCTTTAGTGTATTACGCTGGTAATAGAGTACACTAACGAATTGTGTAACCGACTGATTGCACTTCATTTTGAATAAAGGCTATTTAAACAAGGAGAAAATATAGATTGAAAAAGACCAAAATGTTGTTGAGCTAGGTTAAAGTTCTTTTATTTCTAACAAAACTCAGGTCGACAATCTACAGCACCTTTATCAAGGTATTCATGTGTAAATTGCGACAGGACCGTTAACGAAGTGTTCATAATGCGTTACTTGCGACACTATATTCAGGATTATATGTAAATTTACTAGTTTCCTTAAATCGGGTCAATGGAAAACAGGAAAAATCACGTTTTTTAACATTACTGAGAAACATAACAAAACTAAAATAGTAGATGCCCTCTTCCACTGTAAAAGCATCTAAATATTGAATTTCAAAAAACAAAATCATGTGGCCACATATACTATACATCACATGCAACACTTTATTTTTCTTAGTGTTGTTGTACATGAAAAATTACATGAATGTCATGATAGTTCTATTCTTGTTTTGAACTAAACTTTCATAAAAGCTGAACTGCTGCTATGGCAGGTATTTTTTCTCGCAACTTCTGTGTAACAGCTACACGCACAGTCATGACACTCGCAGCAGGACCTGTGATTCGGACCTTTACTATTGGCTCATCAATGGCCACCAATTCAAGTGTTCCATCAGCAGCCCCAACCAAGTATGGTCTTATTTCCTCAAGAACCTGAAACAGTTCATAAATATGAAACTCTGCGAACATTTCATAGTCATACTGATGTTACAGAAATTTTACACAAATGTTATTCATTTCAACAAGAACTGAACAAGTCCTGCAATTAGCAATGGCAATAGTAATTAGGCTAGTTGAGAATGACTTTTTTTGATATATAATGACTTAAAAAGACAGAATAAAGTATATTTTTGTCCCATTTCTTACCATCAATAAATAATAATGCCACGTATAAGCAGATATACCGCACTTTCAATAAAACCAACGAAAAGAAATGTAAGCTTATTTTGATCTTAGACCAGACTCAATAACCACAATCCTATGCATATAACAAATGAAGAACAATATTTACAGTTTTACAAACTAATGGGATACAGCATCTTTCTTCTACAGAATTGCAGGGCTTGATATGAAGGTCTAAACCTCATATTAACAGCTAGTAGTTAATCAGAAATCGCTTTTCATCAAGTAAACAGTGTACAGATTTGAGCAATATCTAAGGTAAAGACTTCCATATGCAATTGATTTTGTCTCGCAATTATAGACAGGAGTCACGGGAGGGGTTTACTTTCTATCTTCACTACCTTTTATTTGGAAGGTCTTTATTATGTGTGTAAATTTTACTAAACTTTAGATAACAAATAAATAAAGCATTCTTCATGAAAAATGAGTAACTTTTTCCCAAATGGTTAGAATTTCTCAAATGGTTTCCATCAACTTCTGTGATTACAATGCAATTATCAATAGTACATCATCTATATTGTTTCAAAGAAATCCCAAGAAACATAAAGAAAACTAAATTTTTTCATCCTCTTTGTTTGATTCTTTGTTCAATTAAGCCCACTCAATCAAAACATGCTTCCATATTCATATCCACTATATGATGTGCTGCTTCCCTTTCAAAGCCCTTTCTGTGTGTGCACATCTGTACTTGTGTGCTGCCATTTGAGAAAAAGAAAACATTCTGCAAGTATTCTCAACAAACAACAACTACAAAAGCATTTTATTCAAAATATGAACAATCCAGAAGAACCAGTGAAGTATATACGTAATCTTAATAGAACACAGAACTGACCTTCTCTATATTTTCTTCATTAAGCTCAAGACCAGTTTCTTCATCAGCTATTGGTTCAACTGCAACTATTTCAGGGATCTTCTCCATTAATCGACGCTCAATGCCCATTTTCATTGTCGTAACAGAACTTGGACATGAGCCACATGCGCCCTGTAGCTTCAACCGCACAACATTGCCATCAATTTCATGTAAAGCCACATTTCCTCCATCTGCAATGAGATACGGTCGAATTTCATCCAACACACTTTCTACATTTTCAGCAGTTAATGGCAACTCCACAGCTGAATTTGGAGTAGCAACACACTTTACAGCTGTACAGGCATAACAATTAAGATGAGATTCAGTTTCCCAATAGTCATATAAACGAAAAATCTGAAGCTGAAACCGGAATTAAAGGAAGCAATATTGAGAAACTAACGACTAAAGGGCCATCGTAAATTAGTAATTACATATATATAAATGTTGTATCATGGGGCATATAGAAGTATACGAAATTGGATAAGTCAGCAATTGTAATCCAAGTATTGGGCTTTGAATGTCACAAAATTAATTGAAAGAAGCGTATAGAAAAAGTGGCAAAGTTGCAGAGTGACTCACCAAGCCTACGTGTAGAGTGAGATTCCGATAGGTGAATCCGAACAGAAGGACGCGGCAGGTTGCCTCTCCTCCTGAAATAAACATGGCTTCCCAAAAACCTTGTTACCTGCGAAGCAAAAATTGCAATACCAGATTAGAATAATAGAACAGGGTTATTCCAAAAGAATAAAAGTGAATAAAAGAAACCTTTTTGGAAACAAAGGAACGAGAAGACGAAGGAGGTTCTAGGCCTCTGCAGTTGGATTGTGTGTTCACAACAACAACATGCATCCTTACGCTGTTCTTCAAAAATTCTTCGATCCCAGAAAATGTTTTTTCTTGGAGCTCTTTGATTTTAATTGGAACAAGTGTTTGTGTATAAATAAAAAATAAAAACAATTTTATATGATTCTTAAAATACGTTACGTCTCTTCATCCTGCTTCATTCTTTTTGGGCCGGTTATCTAAGCCCAAGTCTTTTCGGTCTTGTACTTTACGGACGGTTCCACTTAATAAAAATAATTTGGATTTTATTACCTTCAATACATTTGGTCAGTTTAAGATTAAAAAAAAAAAAAAATCTTTTAATTTTAAATTCATATGTATAAAAGATAAAAATATAAAAACAAAATATTTATATATTATAAATTATTAGTTGAATTAACTAAAGTTCTTTATATAGTAAGAACGGTCTATAAAGGCAGAAAAAAAAATATTATATGACATTTTGGGGTCAGAACAGAACTAATAATTTTGGTTTTGAGTGGATAGTGATACCATATACATAGCATAGCAACTTGAATTTTTACAAACAAGACAAGACAAGACAAGACAAAGACATAATGACACGGGCAAGAAAAAAAAAAAAGAAACAGATGACAGATCCGAACCCAGAAACAAAGAGAAATACATAGAAAGTTGGGGTAGATTAAAAAGGAGAAGCATAAAGAGGATTATGGTGATTAGTAGCAGAAGATGGTTTTCTCTTGAAAAAGAAATCCCCGACGAGAGGGATGATAGGTTTGTGTTTGTGTTTTTTGAGCTTTTTGCCTCCGAAAAGATGGTCGTTTTCTCCAAGACTGAGTATGTGAGAATCTTTGTCTGTTTGTGGTTGGCTGATCTGAAACCTCACCGTCTTGGTGGCTGCAGCGGCGGCCTCGGCCTCTGCACGAGCGAACTTAGACATGTTTTTGTGAAGCTCTGCGTTGAGCGTTGCCAACGCAACCTCCGTTTCACTTCCTCTTTCCTTCAAAAGCTTAAGCTC
This sequence comes from Pachyrhizus erosus, assembly GCA_026544285.1. Lineage (NCBI taxonomy): Eukaryota > Viridiplantae > Streptophyta > Magnoliopsida > Fabales > Fabaceae > Pachyrhizus > Pachyrhizus erosus. The sequence goes on from JAMLFT010001230.1 coordinate 31,389, forward strand.
TGCCTTGGTTTGCTGAAGCTCTGCTTCCAGCTTCTTTATTGCATCATCAACACCAACACCAACACCAACACCAACACCAACCTGCCCATCGTTCTTCATTGGACTCTCTGATTTCAATGGCTTTGGAGAGTATATTTCTCCCACCAGAAGTCGTTCCCCGAATATAGCAACGGCTTCTTTCACGGAGCTGAAGGGACGAGAACTGTCCACGCTTGACCTCAATTCCTCCTCCCTACCTTCCATTGTTAATCTTCCACAATGTCTCAACAACTTTCCAGACCCTCTAATATTTCAGGATTATTCGTTAGGTCCATTCGCTTTTCTTTGCTTCTACTTCAAACTTTATATTGGAATTAGCTACGCATACATTCATACATACACATATACACATATACATAGAGTGAAAGAAAGACAATCATGCTATGTTGTTTTTTCAAGCCTAAGACAAAACTAAAACCTAATAATATTCTGTTGGTGTGCTTGAACATGACTGCCAAACTACCCCATCCCATGCTTATCTATTCATTCCATTCATTTACAATTTAACTTACATGCAAAATTTCCACATTCAAATTAAAATTTAATTTTTACCTTAATAATCGTCAATAATTTTTATTTTCAAAATTGCTGAATTCCAATTTAAACAACAACACCAAAAGCATAAACTTTTTTATCCGTTAACAAAATCTGTTTCTGATTGAACTTGGAATTTATTAGAGAGTAGAGGACAAAAAATCGACCACTTTTTTTTTTTTTTTTTTTTTTTTTTTTTTTTTTTTTTTTTTTTAATCTTTCTTTTTTTTTTTTTTGTATTTTTTAGAACCCTCTTTCCTCCACTTTTTTTTACCTCCACTTTTTTTTTTTTTTGTTTTTTATTTTTG
>JAMLFT010001231.1:0-32266 GCA_026544285.1 Pachyrhizus erosus
TCCTTTACGTTAAAATTTATTTTAAATTTTAATGTAAATAATTTTTTTATAATAAAAAATAAATCCATTAAAGATAATTTTTGAATTTATTAAATTTTAAAAATTTATCAACTTTTTTAATATAATCATAATTTAGAGATTATTTGACTATAATAAGTTAGAATAAATTTATATTATTATGTTAAATTGTTTTTTATAAAAAAAATATATTTATTTTTTAAATAATAAAAACATTAACCTCCAACAAATAATTTATCGCATGTATATACGTACATGGTAATAAAATAACCAGAAAAGGCAACAATAGTAATAAAAGTTACACAATGCGGTTGTTTTTGCGGAATTATAAAATAAAAATAAAAAGATTGGGTAATTATGAGAAATTGAATTAAAAAAGGATGAATGTGACGTGGAATGAATATAGGAGAGATGAGGGATGACGAGGCTGTCGTACCCACAAGGAGAAGACAAATTATAAATAGGAATAAGAGTTGGAGTCCAAGACAAGAAAAAGAGGGAAGCCGGTGACTAAGGCCCAGCGATAACGCATAAATTAGGTGTGGTGTGTTGTGTTGTGTTGTGTGAGGGACACCCAATTTTCTATTTCTTAAATTCCTTGGTTGGCACGAATCGAAGCGAACAAAGAGAGAGAGAAAAAAAAGTATCGGATAGGAAGACGAAGAAGCTCTGGATTCCACCTCTTCCCGTCCTTCGAGACGGTTGTTATGCTGCTTGCTCTTCAGGTTTTTCTCTCTCCTCTCCCTGTTGTTTCAGATCCGATCCGATCCCCTTCGGATCGTTCCGATTTAGTTTTTCCTAATCCTTTGTGCTTTAATTTCGCTATCGTTTATGCTTTTCCTTTATGATTTCGGCAATTTTTTTTAGATTTTGACGGTTGACAATCGAGGAATTGAATTTGTTTGTTTAATTCATTCTCGATGTTATAGGATCATGCGTTGGTTGAATTTGGTTTTGCTGATGAATTTTCAGGGTTTGGTTTTAGGTTTGTGGTTATTTTTCGGTGCTTTGGTGTTAGTTAGGGCTTTGAGATAGGATTCTTCTTTGCTGTCCGAGGTTGAATAATTTTCAGCTTTTGGAGTTTCATATTCGTTGTAGTTATGCTATTTTTCGTCTTCTAGCGTGTATTCTGACTCGATGATAGAAACATTTGTTTATCAATGCTTCTGTTACTGGGAATTTGAATTTTTATCCGATGATCGACTTAATCAATTTCTGGAGCTGCTTGTAGACTATTTTATGGGGAGGAATTTCAATTCTGGAATTTAGTTTGCACTTTACCCAAAGTTATTGGACTGATAGTTTGCTTTTTTATCACTGGAAAGCTTACAAACTCTGCACACGGTTTTCGATTCTTAGTTGTTAGATGTATGTGTAATTGCAATTAATTTTATTAAATGCTTGCTCACAGATGATGATGATATTTTAAATGCAATTAATTTTACTTGATAACTGTTTTGTTGTAGCATCTGAAACTATTAGCTGTCTGATTTCATGTCTTCCAGTTTTTTGTTGAGGTTTTTATTTTATTGGTCATGTATCGGAGAAAATTTTGAAATATGGATTTATTATGAGTCTAACCCCTAAGCTCTGTGCATGTTCTTGTGTTCTAGGTTGGCTTGGGTTTGAATCTAAAGGATCGTGATTTATATTTTGAGACATGGAGGGAGTTTGTTTCTGGACAAATTGCTACCAATATCGGTTTTTTGCATTCCAAGAAGTGCTTGATTGGCGATTTTTCATCCTTGGAGATTTTCTTCGGGTTTCCTTTGTTAATTGCACTTAGTGTTCTGCTCTCCTTTAATGATCAGCACAGGGTACGTGATGCTACTTTCTTCTGATACAGGTGCTGCATCTTTAGTGCACTTGTACAAGTAAGCGCTTATTCTTATTCTTCTTTGCAAAACACCGATCCAAAAGGAAGTTTCTTGATAAGTGTTCCTTTGGCAGTGCATTGCTGACCCAACATTCAGTTAAAACTTTTGGTAAATCCTCTTCTTGGGTAAGATTTGTATCGTGCAGAACCTCGATAACATATCATCATGGGTTTCAGCTTGCAAAAATTTGACTTGGCCTATTTTGTCTTTTACAGGGCTGAAGCATATTGATTGGTGACTGAATATTGAATTCTGCCTGCATCTTTAAGTAAAGCATTTGCATTGAATCAGTGCAGACCTTAGTTATTGAAATCGTCTCCTTGTTGCTCTTGATGGGTGTATTTGCTGACAATACATCAGTTACCCGAGGTTTCTGAAACAAATCCAACATAGATTAGATGAAGTAGATCTTATTATAGTTCTGAAGTCTTGTTCACAGTGATTTTAGCTGGAGATAATGCTATTGCTTTGATCAGCCATTCTAGTGGGACCTGAGAAGTGTCAGTATGATCTCTAGTTCTTGTTCATTTCTACCACCTTTGTCCTGCAACTGTTTCAAAGCCGTGGGTCTATTAATGAATAAGGCTGTGCAGCCCGTCCATCTGAAAGTTTCTGCTTCTATGCCCTCTTTCGCTATGACAGAAAATTGATGGTGGATTTTGCTGGACCAGCAGAAACCTGTTAATATTTTATACACTTCGGAGCATCATCTACATGAGATAAATGCCATTTATCTTTAGTGTTTTTATTTTCATTTGTTGAATAAAGGAAGTGCTGCTTTGTGTTCCACGGGAACAATGGAGAGGTGATTTCTTTTTCTTTTTGCAGAAGTTGCGTTACTATTTTCCCCCTTGTTTAGTGTTAAATTTTTTAATAAAATTACCTGCAAATACAGGTACCAGTTAATCAAGGAAGTTGGTGATGGGACGTTTGGGAGTGTCTGGAGAGCTATTAATAAGCAAACCGGTGAAGTTGTAAGTATGGTTTAACTGACACGAAGAAGATGCCCTATTTGAAGTGGATGTTGTCCTAAATCCTAATAAGTTGTAAAATTGCAGGTTGCTATAAAAAAAATGAAGAAGAAATATTACTCTTGGGAGGAGTGTGTAAACCTGAGAGAAGTCAAGGTTCCTCATCTTGCTGAACTTTCTGAAGCCTTATTTGTCATACATTGTTGGATTAATATCTTCATAATTATTCTCTAATTTTCCTTGTTGGCAGTCATTACGAAAAATGAACCACCCAAATATTGTGAAGCTGAAGGAAGTTATCCGAGAGTGTGACATTTTGTACTTTGTTTTTGAGTACATGGTGGGTTACTATACTTCTTGGTAGAGAGAGAATGGCTAGGTTGGTTGATGCATGATCTAATATACTAATTTTAATTATATAATGTCAATTTTTGGGTGATGTAGGATTGCAACCTATACCAACTTATGAAAGACAGGGAAAAACTGTTTTCCGAAGGTGAAGTTAGAAATTGGTGTTTTCAAGTTTTTCAAGGTCTTGCTTACATGCACCAGCGTGGATACTTCCATCGCGACCTGAAGCCTGGTACTTATTGCTTTCATCCTCAATCTGGTAGATTATGGTTTCGGATAAATGGGAGCGTTCATTTATAATACGTGTAGCATGTAATGTATATTTGCTAAGCATATTGTTCTCTTATTACTAATTCTCTAGTTTTATGTGGCTAACTTGGGCATATGCATTCTGTTGTTTTGGCTTGCTAAATGTTAATTAATTGAGCAGAACTCCCTATTGTGAAACAATGACATAATTTAAAAGCACAGTCTACTGTTTATATTCTTATTATTGTGTCACAAAATTTTTTACTCTTTTTGATACGAAGATAAGCTGCTATTTGCAGAAAACTTGCTGGTTACCAAGGATATCATCAAAATTGCTGATTTTGGCCTAGCCCGAGAGATCAGTTCACAACCACCCTACACTGAGTATGTCTCAACACGATGGTACGTGCATTCAACTTGCAATAACACGTTCTGTGTTTTAGGTATTTAATAAAATAACACGTATGATGGCCTTTCCTGTTTAGGTATCGTGCTCCTGAGGTGCTGCTTCAGTCTTATATGTATACCTCAAAAGTTGGTGAGTGTTTGATTGGGAATAATGGTGTCATTTATGTTCTTCACTAATGCTTTTTGCACTGACGATGATGAGTACCATTCTACTATTGTTTGCTAACTTTTTCTCCCCTTTCTAGACATGTGGGCAATGGGTGCTATAATGGCAGAGCTTTTCTCTCTTCGTCCTCTTTTTCCAGGAGCCAGGTATTTAGCTTCTCAACTCCCCTCCCCCCTGCCCCCCACCCTCTCCCCCTTTCCCAAATGAAGGGATTTTAACTGAGAAAGGGCAAATAGATCTTCATCAGGGGAAACAAAATTTTAATGCAATTTATAAAATCTTATGTCATCTTATTTGACTACATGTTCTTTTTAACAAAAAAATTTAGTTGGAGTTTTTTTTTTTTTTTTTTTCTTTGCTTTTAATAAAGTGGAATCATGCTCTGAAGCAATCCCGATTAACAACTGGATGCTGTAAATGATTATTTTCCTTGGTTGTGACATGCAGTGAAGCGGATGAGATCTACAAAATATGTGGTGTGATAGGCAATCCAACCTTTGAATCATGGGCGGATGGACTTAAACTTGCAAGGGATATTAACTACCAGTTTCCACAGGTTAGATAAAACTTTGATATTGCTATTTTGGGTAATTAGCCTCTGGGCAGCTATTTACCAAGTTAATGGCTAGGTGTAATCGAGCATTCTACTCAACATTTTTCACTAAATGCTTTTACTTCACTTTCTACAGTTTGCCGGTGTGCATCTTTCTGCATTGATTCCGTCAGCGAGTGATGATGCAATTAGCCTAATTACAGTAAGTTGATTTTTGTATATTGCTTGGTTGTGAGCCACTGATAAACAAATTGTGTGTAATGCAATTTTTTTTCTGTTTTCTTATCCGTTTTAATGCAGTCACTTTGCTCCTGGGATCCCTGCAAGAGGCCAACAGCTTCAGAGGCCCTTCAACATCCTTTCTTCCAGGTGGTCTTTTAACTAGTTTATGTTTTGTTGTCTTTCTTTTCATCTAGAAACTTTTATCTATTTTTTTTCCCTAGAAGCTGTTTTATTCAGACTCTTTATTTGCTGTAGAGTTGCTTTTACATTCCTCCATCCCTTCGCACCAGAGCAGTAGCGAGAACTCCGCCACCCGGTTTGTATTTATTTATTTATTTCATTTGTTTGCTAGGAACGTGCATTTTGTACAATTGTATGGGAGATATTGATTGTCTCTTTTTTGTTTCAGCTGGAACCAGAGGAGCACTGGATCAGCAAGGGGTCAAGAGATATTCCGGTGCTTTACCTACTTCAAAGCTCTCCAATAATCTTCCTTCCATGAAATTACACCCTCCTTTAGCTTCAGGTGACCCAATTAGTTTTTACATATTTATTAACTAGCTATGAATATGTGTTATTTTCATTCATTGAGTTTTTAATGTATGTATAGTATTCACTAATTAGCTCCATGAATATATGCGTTTTTTTCCTTTAGTTCCTGATGTGGAGCAACAGGACCCCAGAAAGGCAATCGGATTCCTGAAAAGAAAATCATTACCATTAAGAAAAGAACATAGTAACATATTTCACTTTTCTATATAAATTAACTACTCAAGCTTCTCATTCTTAGACTTGGCATATTTATGAGTAAAGGCGATGATGATCTTCCATACAAAAAACTTCAGCTGGATGTCCCAACTCCAGTGACAGTTACTTTTAGAACATTTTGACTATTTTGCCCCATTTTTCATCACAGTTAGCAAGTTTATGGCTGTGTTTTTACTTATTTATTTTTTTTACTCTTAACAATAAGATGATAGAAGCGTACCTCATCTAAACCAGAAAGGCTCCTAAGGCGCCAAGAGGTGCTGACCCCTTACCCCTTCTGGTGCCTGACCTCTGCCCGTTGGAGGCACCTTTTGTTACCTTGATTACTTCGGTTATAATTCAATTATGTTATTTCTTTGGTTTAAAATATCAGTGTTTAAGCAGGAAATTATCCATTTTTTATTTGAATGATTCCTGATCTATATAAAAGCTTTTTCCCGTTTGATTATATGTACAATGAATAGGTCATTTTTGGTTTGTGACATACTCGGCTCATATTGTTAATGTTACAGGTGTGCAACGGAAGCTGGATATGGTAAATCAGGTGAGTTGTTATCTCGGCATTCTCTTCTTGCCACATCTCTTTTTACCGTCAAGCTTTCTTTTTACTCCATGATGTCAAGAAAATGAAAATCCAATCTTGAAGTCCTCTCTCGTATTATGGTGTATTAGATATTATTTTCATCGAATCCAATACTGGTTTCTTTCATAATCCCGCAATGTCATGCCAACGATTTCTTTGTTCCTTCTGAAGGATGGAATTAAGAACGAAAAACCAATGAGGACTACTAAACCAAAATATCGACAGCCAGGAAAGGACAGCCCAAGTAAGCTTTTCCGTCTGATATTTTTAATTATTGTATAATGTATATACTTTTAAAGATGGTAAACTAAATAAGATTTCTTTATGCTTTAAGATTTACCTAATTTATTGTTTATGGAACGTAATGTTGGTTGTTGGCAGCTTGTATGAACAAGGGAAGGTCTGTACGTGGGGTTTCAGAAACAGCTGAAAAGTTGGCCAATTTGTCTGTTTACAGCACTCGAAGACAATCAATGGGGCAATCTCGTCCACCAGCAATGAAGGCTGGAGGCAATTGGATTTCTGAATCTGGAAACTTCATCCTTGGGCCCGCACAACAGATTCCGACTGGAAGAACTTTCGCGAGAAAAGTTGCCGGATAAGAAGTATGAGTAAATGTGGGAGATTCTATAATGTGAATGTGTCCTTTTGTATAATGTGTGTTTAGACATATATATTCTGATGACTTTGCCCAGCTCTAAACTACAAAACTAGTATTTCCTGTGTTATTACTTGTTGGTAATCGTTTCGTACTTGTGGGACATACAGAGCTAAGCTGATGCTTTTTAATAAATGTTTTTCCAATTTCTATGTTAATGCTCAACAGCTGTGGTGTGACATGATACACGCATTTATTAACATAAAATTTATTTTCTTTTATATTTTATTTCATTTTCAAAAAAATTACTTAAAATAAATCAAGATGCTATATATATAAATTAATATATTGTTTTACCTAAAAATATAAGTTTTGAATTAGAAAAAACTTCAATTGTTGTGAAGCATTTGAACTATAATATGTAGGGGTTGGTTTTATATGTTTAAAATAATATTTTTATCATGTTAAAATTAATTTATATTTAAATATATTAACATTTGTTGAATGAATATTTATTTAGATATATATAATAATAATTTAAAAGTAACACTTGTAATATAATTTAATTAGTGAATATATATAAAATAGTACAAAAATATTTATTTACAGTAAAATAAATATATATTAGATTAATACTTATCATGTATGTAATATTTGACATATGAAAATTAAAAAATGATCAAAAACTTAACAAACAATTACAAAATCTTAAAAATAAGATCAATATAAAGTTAAATATTTATAAATGATTAAATATTATAATTTTTAATTATTCTTAAAATTATTTTCACTTTTATTTAATATTAAATTTCAAAATAATCCTTTATAAAATAATTTTAATAAATAAATCATAGTGTTATAAAATAAAAAATTTAACATTCTTATAAACAATAATGTTCAAAAGAAAATATCATTGAATAATAAAGCATTAATTTTTAAAAATTTAATGTAGCTATACAATAAAAAAAAATTCATGTAGCTTCTACTCGGCGATCATAGAAATATTTTATGGTAGAATTAATATAAACAGTTTGTCCACTATTTAAAATATAAAAATTATATATATTAAGAATTATATTTTAAAATTATAAATTATGTATAAAGTAAATAGACCTTTTAAATTAATTAGATTACTACAGTTTAATCAATAAATTTAATTATAAACAATAAAAAGATACAATTAAATAACTTTAATTTTTGAGGATGATTTTATAGCCATTAAATATGAAAAAAAAATTATTATTATTTTATGCTAAAATTATTAAATACAATATTTTAAGTTTTCTATTAAATTTAAATGTTTTGTGTTCTTGAAGTATAAAAGTTAATTGTGTGATGTAAACCAATGAAATTATTATTTTAATTTTCAATAGATATAATTTATGATATAGGAACACGAATCCTCTCCAATTCAAAAAAACAGGAGAATATCTATGTTTAAATATTAAAATTAATAGCCAAGATTTCATGTAATGTGAAAGAAAATTACAGAATTTATTTTTGAAAGTATAAAGTAAATGTCCAATAAAATTTCAAATCAATAAGCTAATTTACAATAAATACAGGACAATTATTTGTGCTTTACAGAAAAAAATTATAAGTTCACATTAAAAGAAGAGCTATTTTTAAATTATCCGAACCATCTCTATTTTGAGCGAGAAAAATTTATCCAAATATACATTACTTTTATAATATAAAGATGTTCTAACTATAAGGTTATAGGAATAATTTTGTAAGGACTCTGGCATACCGAGATATTATTTTGATTTTGACTTTTCCAGTTGATCAGTTGATCCCGTGAATCTTATCTCTCTCTGACTCTAATTTTTGTTACTTGAAGAATATTAAACAATATTTATATCCATATTTAGCAAACACTTTTTTTGCTTTCCTTAAACAAGTATATTAACTGTCCTCAGTAAGAGACCCCTAATTCATATATATACTAGTTTCATTTTAACTTTGTTTAGCTCCCATCAACGGAAAACATTCGACCAGTGAAAGAGTAATGCTTACAGTTGAAGCATGCGTGTTGTATAAATTTGTATCTCCATGCTTACATTAAAGAGTAATGTTTACTAGTAATCTAGCATTTTCGTGTCCTCTTCAAATTGTAACCAGCCAAGAATAATGCTTTGATAATTAATTCACGAACAAACAAATAGCAATTGTTCTTAAGTAACCAAAATAAGCAAATGATTAATAAACATGAACAATGACCACAAAAGCATCCCGGGAAGATAAAAAAGATCAAGAGAGAAAGGGTTGAATAAATACATCTATATATAATATGCAAGATTAAACCTCCCAATACCATAGCGACTGACCCTTAAATGGAGTCACCACAATACCAAATTCTGGGCTTGCATTGTTTGTGAGAAGTATCAACAATTTAATTAAAGCCATGAGACCGTCATCAATAGTATTGGTTGGAAGGCTAGTTCTGTATACAACTCCACTGCATAAACCGGAGTCAACAACACTACCATTGCTAGGAAACAAAATTGAGGATTCCACCAGCTTGGGACATCCACTTCTCTTGAAGGCCATAACACTTCAAAGATATTGTGTTTGTATTCTTTCTCTGTTGTCTTCCCACCATTTCTTTGCATGTCCCTCCCCAAATTTCTCCCGGCTGCAGATAGGGTTGATAAACTGTCAAATTAAAACCTACTAATCTAAAAATAAAGTTAAAGTGGAATCACTATAAACCCTCAGGGAATCACTATGTATAGGAAAATTTAATTTTAATGAAATTTGGCAACATGTCAACATGCTACATGCAATCTAGGAACATTTCATCATTTCACCAAATTAAGTACATTTCCTACTAGGATCATCATATTTTTGTGGAGGACATTCTTTTTAGAAGGAACATGTTACATGTTTTTTGTGGAGGAATCACTACAAATCTAGGAACATGCTTATGACATGCATGATATTATATTTACCTGAATCTGACACGGCGAAGCTCCTTTGTTCCATCAGCTAATTGCCTGATTGTAATGTACACTCCAGGTTCATCTTGCTCTATCCATTCTGTCTCCATGTCACTGGCATTGCTCATTGAAGGCTCATCTCTAGAAGAGGTGGTTGTCCTTGATGCTTCCACGGATGAAGCTGCATGGAGGTTTTGCCCACCACCTTGATCCATAGCTTCAGAGAGGTTATTCCCAGAGGGTTTGTAGTGATTCCTTGGTGTCCAATCCTTTAACGACATGGAAGCCATGGGGCTATCTTGACCAGATGTCAGTCTTGAGTAAGAAGAATCTCTTTGCTGCTGAAAGGCAATAATGTAAATTGACAATTCTTGAGCTCAATGTCATTTGTGGAGGAAAAAAGAAGCTTTGATTTAAGGCAAAGTCTTCTCATGATTATGATAAACTTGGAGGAAGGTATTATCATGGTTTTTTTTCATACAAAATAACAAGGTCATTGAACTGGACTGTTAACAACTTAACATCATATTGGTGTAAAAGTTGTAGATTTACCTCGTCCTCAGATCTCGAAGGAGTGTTAAGAGCTTGCTGATTGAATCTCTGCACGTTGTAAAGTTCCATGATTCTGTCATAATTCTCACCCCACCATTTTTGAGCTTGCCACTTGTCGAAAATCTCTCGGCTTTAAATTTAAATGCTAAGCTTTGTCAGTCTTTGCTTCTACTGGATAATTAACTTTTACAACTACAACTCTAATATACATGGTATGATGTCAAGGCCTCAAAGGTACGTATTCTTTCACAACTTAAGACATATTGCACAACTTAATCTTTTGGCTCCCACCTTCAAATCTCTATTTATAAATGGAATCAAAAGTCAAGGGCAGTGACAACAATGCAGAGTTAGGCCAACAATTATTAAACAAGTTAGTTTGGATAGGATTATTATTTAATGGTCTGAATAAAGAATCAAAGATCTAACATTAGTAAAAGAATTAATAATATACTTTGTTTTATATTGCAACTAAATCTTTTTGCTCCCGCATTCAAATCTATCTTTACAAATGGAATCATATGTCAAGGGGGGCAGTGACAACAATGCAGAGTTAGGCCAACAATTAATAACCAATTTCGTTTGAATAGGTTTACTATTTAATGATCTGAATAAAGAATCAATGATCTAACAATAGTAAAACCTTGGCACCTTTTAAGGTTTGAGAGGTAACACTTAAACGCTTGTGATTTCTTAACATACCTGAAGCGAATTCTTTTGAGATCATTTCCCCCACTAGGAAGAGACACAAAGGTAATGTGAACCCCTGGTTCCACCTGTGCCATCCACTCCTTAGTTTCATCCTCATCCTCAACAACTACATCACAGGCTGGTGCTGACTCAGGTCCTCTAGGGGTCCTATCACCACTGAATCCCCCCATAAATCTTTTGTCTGATCTACCACCAGGGAAATTGGAGCTTGTGAAGTCCCAAGCAGGGGTTGAAGTTGAGCTTGCACCTCCAATATAGGGGTATGGAACCCCTTCTGAAATGGTGTCAAAGTCAGGATATGGCCTCTGTCCTTTCTTGAAGGTACTAGACCCTGTGCATGGTTTGCACTGCTTGTAGGCACCTGAAAACTTCAGTGCCATATCCTTTAACTGCGTATGCAAAAAAAAAAAAAAATCAAATTAACATCAATGCATTGAAAGTTTTAATTATATACCGTAGATATCTATTTTCTAAGAAACATACAAAATTAATGACAAGTGACATTTGATAAGCAAATAAGTTCTTTTTGGATGAAAATCTAAAATTAATAAAAAAAATCCGTACCTATCTATCTAGCTGCAGATGGACATTTTGAAATGGCGAAATAAGATACTTTCAATTGAACAATTATTTTAAGATTGATTATTAACTGTTTTATCATAACACGCCACCAAAAGATAAATTTAGACGTGAAACGTGCCATCAGAATACTGTTACATAAAAGTGCATTAAAATTATTTCAAGATGAATATAACTGTATCGTATATTTATTTTCAAAAGTTACATAATACATACATGTACTTGGTCAACACTACACCTTCATGTAAACCTACTTTTACTGATCGTGCTACTTTAACAGAATATCTCAAACTTTTAGAAAATTGAGATTCTTGAATAGTTACATATATTCTGCATCTATGGTTTTGACCATTGACACCTAAAATTAGGAAGCGTCAGATGGGAGGGAGAATTTAAAAATATTTTTAACACTTAAGAATGCATTAAAGCTTTCAAAACACCTGAGTGCTGTACTTTCCCCTACTGCTAACAATGTAGATCCCCCTTCAAATATTCCCTTCATTTTAAAAAACCAATATAATTGTCTTGTTCAATGATGCAGTTGATGGACAAAAAGTTATATAGCGAGAACCAATTCTCAACTTGCTAGAAGAAGAAAATACAAATAATGCAATTAAAAGTCCCCATTCTCAAAAGCCATTTAGTTTATTCATATTGGACAAACCCCTTCATAAGATACTAAAATAAGCTAAATAATTTACAGACAGCCACCTAGGTTTCAATAGAGCATGGCAGCAGAAGTGTTTGTCAAATGGCATACATGGAAAGAGTAGGGAAACTAAGTCTGGAAGTTCTGAAACATAAATTAAAAAATATGTTTGGATGAAACTAGATGGAGTCTAAGGTTTCAGACTCGTGTCATTTTCGAAGCATCGTGCAATACCTTTACAGCTGGTATGGTGGAGAATGTACTTGGATATAGGATACAAGTGGATGACAACAACATCGGTGAACATGAAAGTCCATTATAAGAACCTCATATATATCCTACTATCAACTATGTACCCCCAATGGAAAGCATTTCCTGTTTGTAGAAATCTCCAACAATATCTATCCAAATATTACTTGTCAACATTTTCACACAAATCAGAAACATATGGTTCAAAATAGTTAGGATGGGCATCAGAGCGTGCCTCACATACAAGTCTCTATTCTGATATTTCAAGCAAGGTTCCCCATTTTTTTTAAAAAGTTGGGCGCTTAGCTTAAAATTGCATGTAACATTTACTTACAAGGATGAATGATAAGCATAAAGATGGGGTAACTAATATGCAAATATAACCAGAGAAAAAATAATTGAGAGGCTCTTCGATGGATAATGATGTAAAAACAAATAGTTATTAATCTATATGATTGGAGATTGACTCATCATATCGAACCAACAGGCTAACGGTTGACTTACTTTCGATAATTGTAAACGGTCAACCTACTTTAAATAATTTGTAACCGTAGTCTTCATAACGAGTCTTAATTAACCTATAATTAACGTTACAACCCCTTACCATATTATAGTGACTTGCTACAAAGCCTGGCTATGAAAAGAACAACTTGCCAAAGACATTGTCTATTTTAAGAGGAAGGACATACTAACTTTCTATCGAGAACATTAATAAATGTAAATATATATTTTTCGACAAAAACACTACGCAAATGATATGTTTTTCTCCCATAATAAAAATCTATATTGCATATGCGCATAATAGAAAACTTTTGGGACGACAAGAATTCTAGGATGGGCCACACCAAGATACGAATATAGCATTCCCTTCTGTGCTAGGCATCTTTTCCAAACATTACTTAAACCGCGGAATGTGGAACATGTTGCCACAATGCCACTGCTACACTTCCCATCCCAAATCACAGAATATTTCAATTTTCACCACACAAATTACTTTTAGTTCCGAAAAAAAAACAAAAAAGTGGGTAAATTATAAGGTAATGGTAAGTCAATGATAAGTGAATAATACCAAAGTAGTTACTTTAGGCTATACTAGTCAAATGATAATTAAAATCCGGCACATGAGATGGTAAAATTTGACCGCTCTAGCAATTACAATAGAAATGCTGTCACTATTATAAAGCGTGGTTGAAACCACCTTGCTCCTCTCATATGCAATTATAAGTAGCCAAAAAGGATACTGGGAACCTACTTGACAAATAGGTCTCGTAATTTCTAACTATAGAGAGGAGGAGAGAATAAGCCACTAGAACCGACTTGATTGGTTGACGATGCTGTATGGTAACGTCAGGTCAGCCCCGCGACACCACCACATGCATGAAAATAAAACCAATTAATGGACCAAACCGTGGGAGGAAGTGGACCATCCGTCAACAACAAAAGTGCCCAAAACACAACATTCTTACGTCATCCTAAACTAAAACAATCCCCGTCTATATCACAAATGTATATGTAGGCCGTATATATAGGTATTATTATTACGTGGAGGCAAAAGATTGAAAGGGTGTGGTGGTCCCCACCTTATGAGGGACCCAATATTTTGTTTGATTTTGTTTGGTTTCACCAAGATAGGAAAAGAAGTTAAACTTCAAAAGAAAAGGTTGTAGGTGTGAAGAGTGAGATGGGACTAAGAACCTGCGCACTCAGGCTTTTGACGGCTTCTTTTGTACTCGGCGTGCCACTCTCACCGTCTTCTTCCTTCTCCGCCGCTTGCTTCGTACACGCTATGCATGTAAACATTTTCACCACTTCTCACTGATCCACACACCTTTCTTTTTTCCTTCCTGCACACCACCAACATCAAAGAAACAAGCATTCATTGTTAAACAAAAAACTGCCATAAGTGTAGAACCATATCAATATGCATGTCATTGGTTTTTGAATAGTAATAATAATAATAAAAAAGAACAAGACAAAGCGTTTAAGGATAAAGTTGAGAGAAGAGAATAGGTGGAGGGAATCACTTTCATTGAATAAAACAGTGACAGAGAATGGCCATTTCTGGTAAGTAAAAGCAATGGTTAGAGATAAAGAAGGCACCGAAATAAAGAAGAATCCAAGTTAGAATGCAACTAATGAAAGCAATAACGATTAAAAAAAATAAAACTGCTCCCAACTCCCAACCCCCAAGTCCCAAGTAAGTAACAATATCCTTCACGAGAAACAAAATGGTCCTTTGGCTAGAAAAACAAAAGGGAAAAGCAATCTTGAGCAAGGCTCGGGATCAGAGCAAAAGCTATAGCCACCCCAAAAACCGAAAAGAAGGAATAATTGAAAGCAGAAAGAAACAAAACGGTGGCAGTTGCGAATAAATGCAAAGACTGAAGGCTCAGATGGTCATCCTGGTTAGAAGAAGGATCAAAGAATAATGCATTGCCACTTACTGAATGGTAATAAGTAATAAGTAGTAATGTGGGGTTGGTGCTTTATCGTACAAAAATCGAAAATAAAAGAAGCAAAGCGTGTCGAAGCCGAAGTTTTCTGACACGTCCCTCACGCACCGTCTACTCTTTCTGATTCTCTCTTTATCTTTTATATAAATCACAATCAATCCCCGCTCACCGAGATAACACTCCAAATCCAAAAAGCTAAGCACCGAGAGAGAGTGAGAGAAATAAATCCAGCGCTATTATTACTCATTAGAAAGAAATAATAATACAAACAAAAACAAGGTTATTATAACGTTAAACAAAAAGGGTGAACGTGAAAAAATGCTTGTCGGAAGATGAAAACGGTTTATGAGGGAGGCAAAGAGACACGAGAAGAAGATGATGAAGAAGAAGAAGAGAATTGTGTTATAAAAGTGATGTCATTAGTGATTTGTATAATTATTCGAAAACGACTTACCAAGGAAACCTCAACTGCTTCTTGTGCTTTGTCTCTCTGCACACACACAGACGTTAAGAATCTTCCACTCTTGTTCTGCGCTTCAGGTTTTGGTCCTCTTTATACTAGTTTTCTTCCCTCGACCACATCGATGGTATGCAACGCAAGCACACGTTTTTGTTTCGCTTTCGCACCCCCACCACCACAAAAACCGTGCTTGCTATGTTGTCATTTATCGCATGGCCATGAAAATGATGAACTCGGTCCACATGACAAATTGCTTGGGATCTGAGACTCAATTGTCGAGTTCTATGCCAATGCAAAACAACAAAGATTGATCAACGCACAGCTCATACTCTGCTCTGTCAGTTACAGAGTAAGTGAAATGCTACTAAAATGCCATAAAAAAAAAAAAAAAGAAACCACTGACAGGCGAGAATTTGGATTGAGAAACGTGAATGAGTGCCACGAAGAGAAAATGCTGAGCTGGGAAATGCAGAGGGAGAGAAAGATAGTGTGTGTGGGGACTTACGATATTTTGAAGCGAGAAAATGAGACGAGGAGAGGGAGACAGAGTTTGAGGTTGTCGTATTTATATTTGAAAGGGTAGGGGTGACGGTATCAGGTTTTTGAGCGTTAAGTTTGACAGAAAATGTTTTGAGAAGAACATTTGGGGCCTACATGTTTGGGTTGGCTTGATCCAATGGCTGGATGTGTAAATTTTTTTGTAAGATGCAGCTACGTGGCATGTTGTGGTTGGCTTTGATGAGTTTTCGATGGAGGTGGATGGCTGAGATTTTTTGCTCAGGAGATTGGGGTTTGACAGGTTTGAAAATTTGGAACTTTCCCATCCAGGTTGTGCAGTTTAAATGTAGGTTTAATTATAATTTAATCTTTTTACTTAGCTTTTAGTTTTTTTTAAACCACTTGATTACTTACGTTTAATTTGTATAATTTTTAATTTTTTAATTTAAAGGTTGTATAATAATTAAAGAGAATATAAATAAGATGTGACCTTATAATAAGTGTGCAAATGAATTAGAACAAGATTACTTTTAACTTAATGAGTTCTCTTAAGTGAGTCTTATGAAGGATATATCATATATAATGTGATTTTTACACAAAATAAAAAATTTAAGACCTAACATTAATTTGTATAAATTAATAATAAAATATGATAAATATTATTTATATAATATTTTTTATGTTAATTTTTTTATATATAATTTATTAAATGTTATACTGATGAAAAAATTTATATAAAAAAGATATTATATAAATTATTATATGTGTATTGCATTTTATAAAATATTTAAATAAAAATAAAAATAATAATTTCTATTATATTTTATACATTTATTTATATTTTTAATTACATATTTTGTATATGCTTCAATTGTATACATATACAAATCAATTCATCTCCTATTTTTGTTATAGTTTCATTAGTTATTTGACAATTTAAAAAAAAAAAGCATTGTAACTCATAGTACTATTTGATTTGAAATAAACTGTTTTTCATTAAAAAAAAATACATGTAGTTGCAAACCAAAAAATAAATAAATGATAAAAATTATAAAGGTTAAATAAAAGTGACTAAAATTAAATAAATTAAATATGTTGTTATAAAAAAATATTGCCACATAGACACAAGAGTTTTCCATTAAATTTAAAGCAATAAGATCTTACCTATTCAATATTTATGATAAATTTAATTTTAGAATGTTAAATACTAACTCCTAACATGACAATAGAGGGTGTGATTTTTACTTAAGTCAAATGTTTATTTTTCACATTAGAATGCATGTCCATAAGAATGGAATTTGTGGTGTGACCATTGTTTGTTTCATGATTACGGACAAACTTTTGATAGAACCACATGAATTATTAATAATACCAATTATGTTTAAACTTTGGCCTTACTTATGTCATTTCTTTTTTTGTTTAACCCATATCTACTTTGGCAAGTCAATAGGTCTTGAATGTAGTATTATTTAGTCATGCTACCTCCTAACATGGTGGCAAAAGGTGAAATTCTCACCTAACTCAAATGTTTATTTTTCTCGTTAGAATATATGACCTTAATTAAAAGGTAAAACCTATGACATGATCACTGTTTATTTTGTGGTTGTCAACAAACGTTAGGTAGAATCACGCGATTTATTAATAATACCATTATCTTTGAACTTTAGCTTTAGTTATGTACTCTCTTCTTTTATTTAAACCATATCTTTAACATGTCATTAATAAGCTTATAGATTTTAAAGTCTTCTCTAAAATGATAACTTCTAAATTTGCATTTCTTTTTCCATTTTTTTCCTTAAGTGATAAATTTGTTAGCCCTTTAAATTCATTAACCTTAGAGATCATATTACCTTTTTAACAAGATCTTTCCATTTTATTGGTAGGAATTTTTTTTACGTGTAACAATAATTAAATCACCATGAATGTCATTTTCCACATTATTATTGCTTTTTGGAATAATAACATATCCCTAATTATTCTGAAAGATGTTCGCAACTTGTTTGGTAATTGTACATTTTCTCTGCATGTTTATCTTCAATTAAGAATTTTGATTTCTAGTGAGTTTTTGAATTTTGAGAATAATTCTTACCAAGGAAACCATAGCATCCACATGCAAAGCAAATAACGTGAAACCCTTCAAACTCCACCTTGTACTAATAGCCAAACCTTTTTATCCACAAGCTATGTTATATCTATTTTAATGTAGATTCTAGCAAATTTCCGTTTTTCACTTTTAATGTAGATTCTAGAAAATTTTCCTTATAGCTCACGCCATTGCTATTAAGAAACTCACATCACAATAAACTCAATTTACACCTAAAAATCTAATATAGACTAAGGTGTAGTCTACCTACTACATTAGGAGTGATGAAGTCCAAAATCCAACTGGTCACCACAAAATAATGATCAAATATCATTTAATCTATTTGTAGTCACCTTTTCGTTATCATTAAGTAAGTTAATTTTGACCATGTAGAACCTATTATACATGTTCATGATATCAAATCATCCATTCAAATGCTAGATGCTCTACAAGTTATCTTTCATAATGTTTTAGGAAATTTTCTAATTTTCAAATATAACTTCATCAATAAGAGCAACTTGTCACATGCTACATAATGTTTGGAATACATTTTCATTTAGGTATAGTTTCGATAATAATTTATCACCATTTTTGTGATTAATAAACATAAGTTTCAACACAATATGATTAGATTTCTCTTTTATTAGTAAAACTTATTTATTGTTTAATAATTTATCTCAAATGAAACACATGGCCCTATATTTATTGCTTCCTTTATATCATATTTTCTTAAACGCTAAAATTCTTCCAAGGGCACGTTCGTTGAACTATTGTCCTATTTCATTGATTCATTTTCTATGGATCAGGGCTTATAATATGTTAACTTTAAATTTTTTAAGCCCCACTTGTTCAATATTCATGGTTGTTTAAAGTTTCAAATGTTGAATGCTAATAAGGGTGGGCATCAATCAGTTTTGGATGGGTTAGAATTAAAATATGTAGAACCAAAACAAATCAACCATGGATAAATTTAGGCTACATTTGTCTGTTCAAATTGTCGAATTAAGTTGAGTATCAGTTAATCAGATGGTGGACGAAATAGGTGGATATATGTGAGTTCATTTCTCCATTCAAATTTTGGCTACTGAAAATAGAGACAATGGATGATGATCTTCATCATGATTAATATCAATTGTGATCATATTTTATTCAAAAGATTTGTTTTATCAACACAAAAATGAAAAACAAGTTTGGGAAAGACTTATATAACAACCACAATGATGAAGCATCATCCTCTAAGGTTGAAGGATGAAAAGTACTTTAAAATTTAGATGGGTTTAATATGTGTTTTTGAAACACATTTTAAATAGCTTTAATGATAAAATAAAAAATTATTGTATAAAAAATTAAAAATAATAAAATAAAAAAATGGCTTTAAGATGCGTGAATTATAGATACACAACAAGTGATTTGACTAAATTAAAAAGATTTTAAATTATTGCACACTTAATCTTTGAAAATGTTCAATTTCTTATTGCCCTAGGTTAGCTAGAAGTGTAAAGAAATATGATGTGATATACTAATTATTAATTATAAGAGAATGATGATAAAACATTACAACTTTAGTATATTTTCAGTTAGGTGTGAGTTTTTTTGGATTTTTTTTTTTTAAATTTGAACTTCCTTGTATTATCCATTTTAAGAAGATATTTTTACTTTATCTGACCTGAATACTATACCTATTTAATAAAAAAAATGTTTTTTCAAATCAATTTCTTCATATTACAGTCAAGTAAAGAGTTTTTGTCCACCACTAAATGCTAGCTCCTAACATGGAGATCGAAGACATAATCTTTACTTAAGTCATATACTTGTTTTTCACAATAGAATGTATAACATTGGGAGTGAAATCTATGACATAACCATTCTTTATTTCATGGATGTGGACAAGCATTTGATAAAGTGACTTGATGTATTAATAATACCATTTGTATTTGAACTTTGGC
This sequence comes from Pachyrhizus erosus, assembly GCA_026544285.1. Taxonomy (NCBI): domain Eukaryota; kingdom Viridiplantae; phylum Streptophyta; class Magnoliopsida; order Fabales; family Fabaceae; genus Pachyrhizus; species Pachyrhizus erosus. Next base: position 19,884 of record JAMLFT010001231.1, read on the forward strand.
CTTTCTCATATCTTTTTTTCTTTTGTTTATCTCGTATTTTTAGTACATCAATATGAGTCTTAACGGTTTTATTTAACTAAGCTATCTTCTAACATAAAGACAAAACCTATAAAATCTACTTAAGTTAAATGTTTGTTTCCCATGAAATGCACAACCTTGGGAGTTAAAACATATAGCATGACCATTTTTTGTTTCATGGTCATCGATAAACTTTTGGTAGAGTTACGTGATTTATTAATAATACCTGTTGTATAGGACCAATCAAATCAAAACTAATGATAATTAATTTTTATGTAAGATCAATTTGTACATAACTCATTTCTTATATTTAATGTGTATTTAAGTCATTATATTTAAATTAGATTGTTGTTTTGGTTTACTAGAATTCAAATTACAAAGTAGATTAGTTTATTGTGATTTTTTAACTTACATAAAAATTCATCATTTATACAATAGAATTAAACATAAATACGCTTAATCCTTTATCATTATTGTCATATACAAATTGGTAATTTAATTTTTCATATCAATTATTAGAAAACAAAAAAGACATCTCAAAAGAAACAAAAATTCATGCACTATTAGAAAATACTCAACTCAAAATACAAACGTTTTATTATTGTGTTTGCTCATATGTTGAACTAGAATTGTATCTAACTATGTTTTTTTAATGAATGTAATATGATTCTACGACTAAAAGAAAAGAAAAGAGTAAGTGGGAAAACCAATGAGAAAAAAAAAGGATGAGATTGATGGAGAAATCAAAATAATTGAATCAGTTAGTCTAATTAGGTTGCAAGAATTTAAGTGTAATTTTTCATTTGGTTGGATGAGAGAATCAAAATTAAAATTGAAATTGAAGAAAGATTTTCAATCTTGTTAACTAGTTTCATAATGTTTTGTGTTTGATTAAGAAAAAAAAAATAGAAATAAGATAATTATTTGAGTTTTTTTTAGATTAGACAATAATAAAAAGATAAAAAATAATAATAATATCTTCTCTTTTTCTTATTTCATTACGTGAGGATGAACCTAACCATAGCAAAATTGAATCTTAATGACCAATTAATTTTAAACTTGAATTAAAAAATAATTTGATTATATGTGTATAATATTTAGTTAAAAAAATGAGATGTGAGATAATGTGTGTATAGAATAATGTAAATACTTTAAATAAAAAATGAGATCTGATATACACAAAATTTTATGTCTTTTACATTTATATAAAAACTTTTATTCTTTCTTTTTCTTTCTAATTGGGAAAGAAATACTTTTTAGGTGAAACTCATACATTTTTTTTTCTTTTTTCTTTTTCCTTTGTACTTTGACATTATCAAATGAGGGAAAGATTTCAAGATATAATGTTTTCTTTTTTTTGCAAAATTATTTATCCTGTTTTTAACTAAACCAAAAAGACAGGCAGTGAGTGTTTGTTTTGTAGTTAATACACATTTCAATGCACGTTGAGATCAATTCATGTAATTTGTGTCATTGAGTTCAATTAGTGTTTGAAAGTTTACAAACGTTAAACTAAACACACCCATATTCAGAGTGCGTGTGACCCAAACCAACCACACCATTAGTCCCTCTCTCCGGAGGGTCAGAGTTTAGAGTAATTTGTACGACAGAACAGCACTTGCTACTGGCTATAACCAGTGAATAATTTAACTTTTTGGCCCGGGCAAGGAGAGTGTGCTACTGGCTATTGTAGGTTGTCAGTATTGGCTGCAAAATTTGCATTTTTGGGAAGTGATGATGTGCTTTACCTTAACCCATCACTTATTTTTTGTCCTTTGCTTTATTCCTGGGGCTAACTCTCTCTTTAAGCAAAGAATGCTTGGAATTGATGGACAACCAAACCACAACCCAATACAAAACTACTACAATCTCTTTTTGTATTTCTCTGCATGCTGTCAGCAAGCCACAATATTTCTTTTATTACTTAGTGTAGGGGTTGTGTTTGTCTCTTCTCTTTCTGAGCCTGAGAGTGGTTATTCCATCTGTCACCATCTGCGGGTCCATGCTTTAGCTAAAGAAGTTTATACCGGATCTTGTTGATGAAGAAAGCATAGTCAAGGTTTAAATCCATCCCTTCCTTCCCTCCCTCCCATATATTGATTTTGTTTTTAAGAGAATTCAATTTAAATATATCCGACACTTTAATTACCTCTTTGTTATTTGTTCACCTCTCTTTATCTTCTGGGTTTATAAAGAGAAAACACAATTGTTAACTTATAATATACAATTGTTTCTGTTACTTATTCGCAGGCAGTAAAAGTGAAATCTTAGTTTTATCTTTGTTTTTCACCTGTCTTCTGAACTTTAAGCAGAAGTTATTAGATACTTTCGGATTATAATGTGTATTTAGTCTTAACTAATGTATGTGTAACATATTTTTTTATACGTGACATGTGTCCACTTTGAGGGTATTTTTTTTATATATATGATATGATGAACCCTTTAGGTGTTATTATTTATATATCAAAACTGTCGCGTCATGCACTGATGCTATTACTAATGCCATTTGTTCAGTGGACACGTACAAGTCTAATGGATCCAAATATTGTAATATTAAAAACCTTATAATCTATATGTTTCATCAAGCTTGTCAAAAGTGAAGTTCAAAAATTCCATGAAAGGTTGAGAGGACATGAAACATGGTGTAGATTTTGCCACTTTTTAACGTTAGGAATGTTCTGTTTTTTTATAGTGAGCAAGAACAGGTAGCAGTAGCTAGATATATAATATTGTACTATAAAAAGTGATCATAAAGCTCTTCGTTTGGCAGTCCCTCCTCTCAAAACAAAATGTACACAAATCAATCCCCAAGTCTTTCTTTCCCCATTTCCAATGTTTAGGTCTGATAACTTTGGTTTTTATGGTTCTTTTGATTTCTTGTTTCAGATTAAAAACATTACTTACCATGTGTTAAAAGAAGAGATACAAGTGCGCTGTCTCGTGCAAATACTGTTTATTGAAGCTTTAAGCCTACCCGTACATGTCTTATTTATACATGTATATGCTCAAGCAGCTGCAGTATGCAACTTCTTTCTAACTCAGTTCCATGCATGTTGCAAATTCAAACCAAGGAATCTTGGGGTTTTGCCAAAATGTGGATTCCTAGGTCTTATGTGTAGTCTTATCTATGTGGCCTCTTATAAAGTACATGAAAGCAAGGGCCAAGTTGGGAGGATTTGCTTATGCTTAAAGGAACCCTGTAATGATTAAGGAATAAAGAGTCTTATTAAGATATGATTGGTTTTAATATAATTATAAGTGTGTAGATTGATTTATAAAAGGAGGAGAATATATTAGCCTATTGCATGATTCGAGTTTTGATGATTTGAGGGGGGAAAGAAAGGAAAAAGTTTTGATTATATGGAGAGGACAATACATTTGTTGATTTGTTTTGTTTTGTGGGGGAGGGAAATTTAATTAAATAGGGGTACGTAATGTGAATATTCAGTTTGTTTTGATTCTACTACATAATCAGGATAGGATTATCTGTAAAGGGTGAAAAATCAGTAAAGGAAAAAGGATCATAGAAAAAGATAAAAAAATATGTGCCCGAACTATTATCTTCTGAACAAAGAGAAAAATGTTCAATAAATCACTTTCTTTTTCATGTTGGTCCTCTTTACAGAGACAAGATTTAAAACTGTCCATGTATACCAAAACTTTAAAGAAAAGAAACGGAGTTACTGAAAATTCGTATGTTACAGCAATTTGATTGATTTGCAAAGGGACGTGCTAAGTGCTGAACATTTAATTTGTATTTGCATCTTGTGTGTCCTACTTTACTGTGAAGGAAAAGGACACAATAGTTCACCTGCCTGTGCAACATAAAGACATGATGAGTCAATGTAAGTTCAGGTGTAGAATTGCACGTGTTTTTCCTCCACCATGCACTGATTGGTCATCAATCGCTTGAATAAGTTCCAGCTGATGATACAGTAAAGCAAACTTTTATTTTTCATTTGATTGATTAAAATATTGAGCATGCTTCAGTACAAATACCCCCAAGTTTTTACAAGCAATTGACTAGGATATATGGCTTTGACTATCTACAAGTAGAACTCGACGGATAAACTAAGCTATTGCTTGTAGATGTATAAATCTTATAATAGGATTTTTGTATGATAAACTATGTAATATATCATTTAACTGATAGAATAAGGCACGATTTTAATTGTGGGGCTGTGGCATCGTAAATTGTCAGATCATGCAAGGAGTGGTACATAGCCTCTCTTGAATTTTGGACCCTTTATGGGAATTTCCTCCACATGGTCACGATTGATTTATAATCATAACTTTCCTGTGCTTTGGACAAGGAAAAGAGATGGTTTCTGTTATTGTTCTATTCTAGTTCATTCATTCTTTATTTTCATTTTTTTTTTCGTTTACTTCGTTATTTTTAATGCCATTATCGTTAATACTTTTGGGCTATGATCACCTGTATCTTCCATATCAATTAAAGTTGGATCAACTATGAATAATTGATCCAGCAATCAAACCTAGACCATCATATGATCGGCTTGATTTTTTTTTAAAAGATCACCTCTTGCATCAAAACAACTTTATGTGAGTTAAGTGAGATTTCTATGGATAATAATTTTTTTAAAATATTTAATGTAATTAAGTGTGTTTGAATTAGTTGTAAAAAATAAATCATTTAATAATTACTTATATGAAATAAATTTTATGTTTAAATGTGTAAAGTTAAAATTGACATTTTAAAATAATCTAGTTTGTTTAGATTGTCTAAACAACTTTTTTTTTTACGATAAATTAAAAAAAAATTGTGATTACTTATAGTAATTACTTTTATATTGATGAAATGAAAAAAAAAATCATAATCTATAACTTTTAGTAATAATCTCCAAAATTTTGTTTTATTATTTTATTTCCTTTGTAATATAAAGGATCTATGGTCATAATCTAATTTTCACTACTATTACCAAACAAGAGAGAAGAGGATTATAGTGATCTTTTATAATCCATACCAAACAAGCTCTAAGTGCTGGCAAGATACAATGTACATGGAAACAAAAAGGGCCGAACCTAAAGACATTTAAAGACTAAAGAATGGGCTAATTCTTCCTAGGTCCACCTCTAAGGGACTGCCAAAAAACGGGCCAATTCTTTTGGGCCTCATTCCAACCCCAAAAGGACCCTTCCCTGAGAGGATCCCAACTGGAGGACACAATCCCATAACTCACTCCCAACAGAGCAGACCCAAAGAAAAAGAAGGACACAATGAATGGCACCCAAGTGGGCACATCAATCTTCAACCCAACCTTAACATAGTAAAAAAATGGGAAAAACAAAAGCCCAATACCTAGTGGAATCCCTACAGAGAATGCCATCCTGCTTATCATCCTGTTGGTCACTACTTCAGGAATAACTCCCCTGTCTGGTTCTTCCTCCTCCTCTTCTTCTTCATCATCTTCATCTTCTTCATAGTCCTTTCTTATCTTCTTGCTCTTCTTCCTCTTCTTTGGGGAAGGTCCAAACCCCTTGGGTTCCTTAAAGGTAGCACATATAGGTGCAATGTATGACAAGTGAACCTGATGATGATATTCTGATCTATGAATAGGGAACTTAGACTTCACATTTCCACTTAAGTAGCTAATCCTGCTTAGTGTCCATATGTTAATCCTACCATGCTGCAGTAAATAATTAAGCAATCAGAATCATAGACAAGATTATAATTAACTAATTTGAGTATTATACTAAGTTTGGATAAATCAAATTGGTGACAAACTAGCCCAAATTAGCAATAACATTTTCAGCTGAAAGCAATTTCTTTGTCAAATAGATGAAAGTGAATAATGGATTTAATATTTTTCTAGAATTCATCACATCAGATCCAAATTCTCCTAAAATAAATAAATAAGTACAGTGAAATAAAAAATAAAATAAAAAAAATGGAGAAAGGGTTAGAGAAAGAGAGAGAACCGTATGAAGAAAGTGTTGATTGAAGAATGTGGCGGCAGTTGCAACCATAATGTTGTGCAAAGGGGCGATGAGTGAGGATTAGTAGGGTGGGATTTGAGACATGTTTTTATTCTTAGTAGAAAAAAAAAAAAGAAGGAATAGGAGTGAAAGTTGAGAACAGTTTCAATTTTCAAAGGATAAGATTGCGAACGATATCTATAATCTATCTATCTGATTTCGCCACCGACTTCTTCCAATATTTGCTCCCTTTTGTATTTTTTGTCTTCTTGTCTCCAGACGTCGACGTATTTTATTAAAAGATACTGTCAATTAATTAACAATTATTGTACATATAACTTTTAAATTATTATTACAAAAATTAATATTTTTTAATTATATGATTATTTATAATTGAATGGCATTATAAATGTATTTTAATTAAATTTTTATATAAATATACAGAAAGAGATTATAAATATATGATTGAAAGAGATTTATACTATTACATTCATGAATATTTTTTATTAAATTATTTTATCTTAAAATTTATCATTCAATTAAAAAATATTACAAATGAAAATATTTTTCAAACTTTTATTAATTTGAAATTATTTAATATCTTAATTCTATACATTCAAATTAATATATACATTTGATATGTATATATAATAATAATAATAAATAATATTAAAAAATATTATTATCTAAAAATTTCTTATATATTAAGAATTTAATTTAATCATTCTTTATACATTGAACTTTTATTTTATGCATTTAACTGTAATAAACTAAATTTTATTTACTTTAAATAACTAATCAAAATCATAAATATGAATTATACAATTTAAAATACCTTTTATATATTAAATAAACCAAGTTGCATTATTTCATATATATCATAAATAAAATAACATGGTTAAAAACTTTAATTGATATTTACTGGTGCTGCTGAAAAATATAATAAATACAAAATTCAAATTGCATGAGATTAAAAGTTTAGTTTTTTATTCACTTACGAAAAAAATATTAAATTATAATTAAAATCAAATTTTTATATTTTAACTATTTTCTGTCATTATGTTATAAAAGTAAAATATTCATTAACTATATTGACGATTAATTTTTTCAGAGGATATAATTTATCACCTTCAATAAAATTTCTCTTTTTAATTATATTTTTTATTTACGATATTCAAACCTAACATTTTACTTAAAAAATTCAAAATCAAATCCATTTGAACCAAATAACATGTTAATTGTATTTTATTTCCTTCATTTTTAAATTATTGATATTTAAATTTTGTTTACAAGAACAATAATATTTAAAAAGTTTAATATAATTAGTTGAATAATGTATATAAATGATTGTAAATTCTACTTGAGTTCAATTCTTATTAATAAAAAAAATAAAAATAATAATAAATAAGTTATTTTTTAAAACAACTTTATTAAAATATTCCTATTTTCTGTAAATGCAATACTTATTATTATTGGATGATTAATGGGAGTGATTGAAAAATAAATACACACATTACTCAAAAACATTTGATTAATATAATTTATTTGAGACAAGTTTAAAATAAAACTTTTAATATGATTGAAAATTGAAAACATTAATCATTATAATTTTTTTAAAAACTAAAATATCAGTTATTTTTTATAATGAATGAGACAATTATTCAAAATATCCATAATATATACACATTTAAATAAATTATTTATCTTAATTTTATGAGTCTTATAATGTTATATAAAATAAAAAGTTTACTTTAATATTAGAATTATTAAAATAAATATTTAATTTAATATTATAAATCTTACAACCTATTAATTTTTTTCCTCCAAAATATAAAAAATAAAAAATATTCTTAACAAATTTCTAAACAAAATGCTTATACAAACAATCACAAGTTAAGATAAAATAAGTTTAAATAAATATAAAGATTAAATTAATAAAACGTACTATATCTACTTAATCGAATAAAGTACCTTTGACGAGGCTTTGTCGGTCTCATATAAAAAGAAAACAAAGCGCAATAATTGCAGTTTGCATTAAAGTACCATGGGCATCCCTTCCTGTATGCATTAAGATATTGAAGAAAGACCCTCGTGAAAACATATGAATAAATAATTAAACTGTACAAAGTAAATAATATAAAAATACATTTTATATAATAAATCAAAATTATTTTAAAATAATTAAGTTTCAAACACAAATTATAATTCATTTATTGAAATTTTAAATTTAAATTACCTCAAATGATATTTAAACATTAATAAATTAAAAACACCTCCCCTTATCCCCACTTTTTTTCCTCTCTTTTCTATCTTTTATATCATTTTATTAATGACTTCCTTCCTCAATCTTCCTTCCTCTCTGAAGCTTTATACAACCAAAAGATTTCCATGATTCAATTTTCATTCTCTAGCTCTTCCTTCGCATTTGGTATATTTGCGATCAGTCACCACTTCAACACTACTCCTTTTTTTTTTTTTTTTAAGAATACTTAATAGCTTTATTTAATATCATTTGCGAGCTTTGTGTGTTTCCCTGTTCATACTCATGGCTGCTTCAAGTTTTCTCTTGAGGATGGAACACATACCTGGCAAAGGAAGAGGTTTTGTTGCAAAACAGCCCCTTAAAGCAGGCCAAGTAATCCTCACAGAATCCCCTCTCATTCTCTACTCAGCTTCTCCTCTCTTTGCACCCTTTCCTTCACCCTTCACTTATTGCAACCACTGCTTCAGAATCTTACTTTCTCACACCCCCAATGTCTCGTGTCCCTCTTGCTCTCACCACACCTTTTGCTCCCAAACGTGTCTCTCCCTTGCACTCAACTACTCACACTCCACTTGGGTATGCAAAGCACTCGTGTCTCTTCAACACCCCAATTCAACACTACTTCAACAACACCCCCCAGAACTCCAAGTCCAAGCCCGTTTCATTGTAGCTGCTCACAACCTTCTCCTTCACTCCCCTTCTGATATTCACACTTTGCTTTCTCTCCATGGAAAACCAGATAGTGCTATTCTTGATGCTGCTAACTTTCTTCACTCTATGATCTCACCACTTTTCCCACCCCAGAGCCAACTTTCCGTGGATCTCATAGCACAACTTCTTGCAAAGGATAGACTCAACTCCTTTTGCCTAATGGATCCCTATTCCCCAGATGGGCCTCAGAGATCCATTAAGGCTTATGCTATTTACCCCAAAGCAACATTCTTTAACCATGACTGTGTTCCCAACGCATGCAGGTTTGATTACGTGGACACTAGTGATCCCGGGGATGAGCACAACACTGATATTGTTGTTAGGATGATCCAGGATGTTAATGAGGGGAAAGAGGTTTGCATTAGCTATTTCAGGATTAGTAGGGATTATTGCACCAGAAAAAGGATCTTGATGGAAGACTATGGGTTTACTTGTGGATGTGATAGGTGCAAGATTGAAGCGAGTTGGGACAGTGGAGAAAACCAAGGGGAGAAGAACAGTGACCTGCCACACGTGCGGTTCCTTAGCAAGTATGTTTGTGAGAGGAAGAATTGTGCAGGCACTATGGCTCCTCTGCCTCCAAAAGATGATGTGCTATCTAATGTTCTGGAGTGTAACTTCTGTGGTAATTTGAAGATTGATGCTGCTTAATCACTCTTTTAACACCTATAAGTTATTGGAAGACTGATTTACACTTTGGTAGAAATAAGTAGTGAGGTTGTTTCTTGTCTTTTAGTATTGCCTAGAGAAAAGACACTGCAATTCTATATTTCACTCTGATTCTCAAAGTAGGGTCCTTTTTCATTTTAATTATCAATCTAACCTTATAACTTCTTGAATGTTTTGATAGAGTTAATCATGACTAAAAATATATTTTTTTTAAGTGTAGGAATTATTATAAAGATTATAAAAATGACTAATTAAATCAAGGACAGAGAAGAAAAAAAAAATGTCACGAATCCAACTCAAACATTAATCAAAATGGAATTGGGTGAGTGTTTGATTGTTTCTGTAACTTTTATGTTATGTTAAGAATCATTGTATTTTAAAAATGGGCAATTAAGGAATGGAGACGATTTTTCTTTTTGGGGTCAGATTTTCCTAATCACGTTATATAAAGACACAAAGATTCCATATAATTAATGATATTGAATTTATCTATTTTTAACCAGGGAAGTAATTGAGGAATGGAGTTAAATTTTTTAGTTATGCTAAACACATGACCTCGAATTTTCTTAATCACATTATATAAGTATTCGAAGATTCCATAAAGTAATGATACTGGACTTATCTATTTTTAATTGGTTTGTATGTGTAATTTTTATTTTAAATTTAATTCATTAATTAAATTAGGTATTAAATTACTTAGACCTGCATCTTTATCTGCTAATAAGTCTAATTCTTCTCTGCATCAAAAAAAAAAAAATTATATGTACCTGTAAGATCCTAATTCAACTATAATTCCCAATTACTTGCTCTCTTGCATTAGAGTTTGTCTTATGAAAACAGGTTGAGATGTGCACAGAAAATGAACCCTGCCTGCTTTCATTCGATGACTACCACGTCCCAATACATGTTTTTTCTTTTCATACAAAATTCTTTTTAATCCTACATTTGTCCATTTTCAAACATGTAAAATCTAAAATAAATAAAATTTCATACAGAAAATAGCTATATTTAAAAAGAAAAACTAAAGCTTTACATATTCATAATATATGCATAAAAACAAAATATTTTTATAAAATATGATAGACGTAAAGATGTTGTGAACTTTTGTAATTTTTATTTTATTTTACTTATATGGTTAATGGAAATAGTTCAGTCCCTCAGTAAATCTTCGACAAAGACAAGCAGTCTAGAACAAGTGATTTTCATCATTTTAAAAACTAAAAAATAAATAAATAAAAACCAAAACAAAAAATGTCAAAATTTTCAAAATTAAAAACATAGTGTTATGTTAAATTTAAATCTTCGTTCTTAAATAAAAATATTTTTAGGGACTAATCTTTTCCTCACTAAGTCATGTGCATTAAATATTAATTTTATATTTCTTGTACTGTTATTTTTAAATTTAATTAGCTTTAATTTAAACATGACTAATTATCTTTAGTAAGATTTTTTTAACCACGTTTTTAACATAACGTAACTTGAATTAGAGATCTTATTTAAAAAGGTTAAATTTAAAATTACTCAAATCAATAACTTGTTAATTATTTAAAGAATTTGAGTTAAATTTCGATTTGGAATTTAGGATTTAGGGTTTAAATAATTTAGTTTTTTTAATTTATCTCTCAATAAATTCATTGCTAATAATGAAAACATTAGATACCCTGCATTTTCAATACATGTCTCGGATGCGAAGTTCAAGAACCTGTTTGATTCAGATTTTCTTCATGAAAAACTACTTTTATTTTGAAATAAAAAAACTTTAAAATAAATTAGTATTTTTTTGTGTAGATAGAATTAGAAAGAGAGGATGACAAGTCAATCCAAGAACTTACCACCTGTCAAATGCAAGAACTTGTCTTGTTCTACTCATCCAATCTCTTGAAGTTATATTTATTTAAACTTATAAGAAAATTAGAACTAAAACATCAAAATCCTAATTATTTTAAGAAGTTGCTTTGACTAAGGGTAGCAAAATGAGTTATTTAATCCAATTCAAGTCAACCTATTTGAGCTTCAGATCTTATCAGGCCTTAGTCAAGTTACAAACCCACCCAAGCCCGTTAGCCCAACCGAACCTAGGTTTAATAATTGGCATGAAGGGGTCCACCAGAACTTTATTAGAGAGAAACCATTTTTGCTGCTTGTAATTTTAAGTAACTTTTGAGAAAAAAAAAATTAACAGTAAATAATCTCAAAATAAAATTTTTTTTTATAATTACAACCAAACAAAAAAATGCATTTTATAAGTTCTTTAAAAATATTTTTTTTTATACATCTCTAAGAGCACTTTGTTTAAAATAAATAAATAAATAGCCCTTCTTGGCAGTACTAGTTGTAGCAGTGCTTCACTCTATACATATATTTGACTAACACCAATAGTAAAGGCAACACCGAAGAACATAAGAGATGGTAGGGATGGTGTTTGGAATTTGTGCAAGTTTTTATTTTATTTTGTTAGTGTTAATTTCAAAATAAAAATGTGTTCAGAAAAATATTAGCTAAACTAGGCCCTATTCAGAATAATTATTGGTTTTAAAAATTGAAAGTTTTAAAAAATAAATTTAATTACTTTTTTAGTCCATTTTAATTCATATGATTTATAATATTTTATTTTTGTCTCTATAGTTTCAACAATTTTATATTTTAATATTATAGTTTAAAACCTTTCATTTTAATTTTTATAATTATAATTTTGTAATACTTTTAGTTATTACAATCTAAATTTCTTTGATGTTTTTAGATTCAAATTCTTTAAAATTATTATAAAATAGACAACTTAAATTCT
>JAMLFT010001232.1:0-32265 GCA_026544285.1 Pachyrhizus erosus
ATTTATTTTATTTTGATTCAATTAAACTTCAATTTTAACATATCATTTAAAGTATCATCATAAATAATTTAATTAATTAAAATATAAAAATATCTTTATTTTAAAATAGAAGACTAAATTTATAAATTAAAAAAAATAAAATGATTAAAATTATTTTAATCAAAACAATTTTATAGAGATTTGCTATATTTTTTACTCTCCAATATATTATTACCTTTCCAATATGGTCAATTATTAAGTTTGATAAATATACAATTACAGATATGATAGTTTCATAAATTCCACTATTTTAGTAACTATTTCTTAAATAATTATCACAATAAACCGTAGTGATTATTTTTTTACAAACAAATATATATCTATAAATATACAAGTAAGTATCTTACAAATGACTTTTTCTTTTATATAATTTTGTAATGATAGTATAATACAATGTAAACTCATTAATAAATAGATGCTACACCCTCAAATGATAACACCACAAAATCATTTTTTAATTTTTTGATAATATTAAAATATTCAAGTTTTCAAATAAGATAAAACGGTTCGGTTTCTGAGGTGTGTGAACACTAGTAGCTATCTACTTTTCTAGTCTTTAGATATAATTTGTGGCAAATCATTCAATCAAACATAAATAATGGCACTATAAAATATAATATTACTATAAAAGTACGATATTGTAACTGTTGCTTTGTGGCTTTGCAACGAATATTCTAAGAAAGCTTCATTAGTGGCTTGTGAAAGAGCAAAGCTTTACTCTCACCGTACTACACAGAGTGAGAACACGATCTGTGACTTGACTACACCTGCAATTGAATTGATATTCGTCAAAAAAATATAAATATTATAAATGATACGACAAGAAAAGATAAAAAAACTAATGGTCCCAATTCAACGCTGATTTATCACGAATGAGTCATCTCATATAAGATTGTTATCACTCATCAGTACCCGTTAGATGTTCTATGTATTCACTTGTATTAAATTTAGTTTTTTAAAAGTGTATTTAGTGTCAAAAATTTAATTTTAAATTTTTTTGTCTTTTATTAATTTTATTAAGTTAAAAATTTATATAATAATTATTTTAATATTTACATTTTTATTTTTAATATTAGTGTTTAGTATATCGAATAGACAAAATGATATTATTTCTATTATTCTTAAATAAGTATACATATAATTAAATTAATATATTATTATCGTTATTGATTGTGGAGTGTGACAACTTTTTGAATCTAAGTTATACTATCTATAAAAAGTTTGAAGTCACAAACACGAACCCTTAGGACGAATTTATTTGATATATGTTTAAAATACGTTATATGTAACTTATTTTTAAACATATATCAAATACAGTGTGATAATGAGTTTAGAAATTGATAAAATATTAGAATTTGAAGTTTGAAGTCATAACCCTATAATCAAACACCTATAAAAGAACCCTTAAGATGAATTATTTGGTATATGATTAAAAATACATTATATATAGCTGAAAAGTGTAGGGGTAAAAATTGACATACATTTTTTTGGTTAAAAAATATATATTTATTATTATTAAATAAATAAGAAAATATAAAATTAAATAAATTATAATTTATATTTTTAATGCTATATATTTTAATTAGAATTTAATAACTATATTTAAATTTTTTTTTACAAGATTACAAGTATCTTTTATTAGTATAAATTTTGTTCAAGTTGATTAAAATTACTTAGATAAAATTCTCTTTTCAAATATTTACTACAAGTATAAGTTAAGGTTATTCTTTAAACTATAACTTTGCACGAATTGTTTCAATAGTTCATCACTATGTTTTAAATAATTTTTATTTTGTAAATGTTTGTATATAACTTATATTTTTTTATGAAAATATGTGTGCATGTGTGTATTGTGTGTGCCTATATATATATATTATGATGTAAAATTTTAAAACATTACTGACAATATAAGTATAATTATATTTACCTTTTGTAAATATAATTATAAAACTCTCTTTTCAAATATTTAGTACAACTATAACTTAAGATATTTTTTAATTATAACAACTTTGCACGTATTGATCCAATAGCTCATCATTATATTTTAAATAATTTTTTTTTGTAAATATTTATATATAACTTATACTTTTTTTATTAAAATATGTGTGCATGTGTGTGTCTATATATATATATTATGATGTAAAATTATAAAATTTTAAAACATTACTGACAATATAAATTTTAATTGTCATTAATAATTATGATTTGTTAATTTTTTTAAGAAGTATAATTAAAGGGTTATTCCAAACAATGGTTATAAAAGTATAATTATACTTACCTTTTGTTTTACTAAAATACAAAAAATGTTATATCAATAATAATATCTTATTTTACTAAAAAAAGTGTTTTAAAAAAATTGAAACAACACAATTTTATTAAAAACATTGAAAACTTTTGCAGTTAAAAGTTAATTCAAAGTTGGTTTAATACAATTGAAGTTAGTTAAGATTGTTTCTTCTTATATATAAATTGTTTCTAATTGTAATTTCTCATATTATCTTAACTACCTTAAATTTTATCCTTTTTTTTTATAAATAGATGCTATAAATTTATTTTATTTTATTCTTAAATTTCATCTAATTTATAAATAGCTACTTTTTACTATAACTTTATTTTAATTTATCTTTAAACATTGCCATTTTAGTACATAAACACCGTAATTTTAATTTCAACTTGATTTTTTTATAAATAATCTTATATTAAATTGAGATTAACTACTAACAAAGAAGAAATATCAATAAGTTATTTCATTTAAATCCCAAACAGTTATTAGTTTTATTTTTATAAATAATTTTTTCAAACATTAAAATGTAATATAATTTAGAATAAATAAATAAATAATTTTTTAATTATTTTCTTTTTCTTTTTTATAAATTCATTTTTATTATATTTTAATATATAAAAATCAGTTGAAACAAAAGAAGAATAAAAAATAATGAATAATTGACATTTAAGATAAGTAATTTAACTCTAATTTGATAAAAAAAAACTAATTGTAAAAAGGATAAACTTTAAGAATCAATTAGAATGTAATTAAAGTTTAAGATGTCTATTTGTAAAAATGATAATTTTTTAGGATTAATTGAAACAAAATTAAAGTTTATGATGTCTATTTATAATGAGATAAAATTTAAGAGTTAATTAGGACCAAATTAAAGCTCAAGGTGTATATTTGGATAAAGGATAAAATTTAAGGATAAAATTAATTAAATGAGAAAGTTTTCTCTACTCATGCCCTTAATATGGTATCAACAATTTTCACATAGCTTAATGAGTTTTTCCATATTTTTCCTATGCTTTGCATCTTTATATATGTTCTTTCTAATTTACTAATGAAAAATTACAATCCACTATATAATCTTGAGTCAGTGCATGTTTCTCAACCTCTCAATTGAGAGAACTACAACTCATGTCATTGCACCATGGTATTGACATTTATTAGCAAGAATAAACTTGGATTTGTGGATGATTTGATTTCGCAACAAAGAGCAATAGATGGTCAAGCTTTGCATGTTTTGAATCCCAACAATAGTATCATTGCATCATATCTTCTCAATTTTATTTCAAAGGAGATTAGTACAAGTGTAGTCTATTCCTCTTCTACCTCTATACTTTGGAGAGATTTACAATAACATTTAATAAGAAAAATAGGTCACACATCTTCTAGTTGAAAAAAGAAATCTTGAATTATTGTCACAACTAAATTTAAGGCCTTTTGGGAAAACTAAGCACAAATTCCAATATGGTGGAGTTCAACTTTTGACTGATCTTTACCATTTCAAGGTCTTATTATTGATTATTCAAGATAAAAGCATAAAAAAGTTGGTATTTAAACCATATCCACATATGCCAAAATTGCTTATGTTATTAAATCAAACTCAATTAAGCCGAGGATCATAAAGAAAGATAAATCTTTATGTGCATATTGTGGATTTCTTAAGCATACTAAAGACAAGTACTTCAAGCTTTTTGACTATTCCCTAAAAGATTAAAAAAACACATTAGAATGAGAGTTGAATAGTGTATGTAATTTTAAAATTTTTTTCGTAAAACCTTTTTCAAAAGATGTATACAGATATGTTTAAAGTTATTTTCACAAACAAGACGTATAAAAATCGTGAGGGATAAAAAGATTTAGAAAAGATTTTATATTGGTTTATTATAACTCATGAGCTATGTCAAGTTTTCTCTCACACATGAGGGGTTTCACTAATCAAAAACTTTAATTACAGAAGTACTAGACTCCACCACTGCTAATTATACAAGTATTTTCTAAGTCACTTTTGGTTTTCGAACCTAAGTATTCTTATCTATTACTTCTAGCTACAAAATTTAACACCTAATTAAGTATCCCAAGTATTTAACATTAAGTCACTTATGACTTTCTCAAGATCTTTACATAATAACTCACAACTTATCTTTATCATGTCTTGTGTTTTTCATTAAATGTTTATTTGAATTTTAACGTCAAAACAACAAAAAAGATAGTAACATAAGTAAACAGTTATGGTATTTATCCTAGACATTCAAAGTATGTAAGACAAAGTCAAATCTATTGAACGTATATAATATTTTTAACACTTTGGACACTTAGCCTTTTTTTATTTATACTTATGCGTCTAAGTTAAAGATATACTACATTTTTTATTCCTAGGACATATCCCTATCAACTTACTCATCAAACCATTAGTATACTTCAAATTATAATATTCTTTTGTAATAATCAAAACTATAGATTTTGAGAAGCTTGACATTCATTCACGTCTTTGGTTTTAACATTCCCTTGGCCACAAAAAGCATAAACCATCCACTTTAGTGCACCAAGTTACGAAGTTACCACCAAACACTACAACTCTATGTTTTGCTCATCAGTATTAGCAACTATTTACCTTGTTGTAAGCTTAATTAACATGTGTTTCAATGTCACAACAAGATAAATTCATTCTTTATTCCTCATTTAGTAAAACCTTTTCTTTGTATTCAACATATTTTTCTTTAACTTATCCTTATTCTTGGGTCCTAGAATTGGGTGTCATTTCTCACATTACATGTCATGCTTATTTATTTGTTGATTTTCAACTTCTACAAAATCATCAAATCATCTTATTGAGTAAATCTTTGATACATGTTCTTGTATAGGTTTTGTGAAACTAAATTCTTTTTATTGTTGTTTAATATAATTTATATAACGACATAACACAAATTTAACTTACTTTGTCAAAATATTAAATTTAAGTTTTAATAAAACTCTTGTAATTAATTTCTTATGAAAGAAAGTATGGATTTTTCATTTGATTTTCAAAATTAATCATTTAAGTTGTTCACTTCTCCACCTTTTAAAAGAGTCAACAAAATCAACGTAAAGGTGCAAACTTTACATCGCCTTGATCCACCATTGTGGCACAAAGGTGCAAACTTTACGTCGCCTTGATCCACCATTATGGCACAAAGGTGCATTGTTATTGTTGCCACAAGCACCATCACCACTGCCATAATCATCTTTATAAAAAAAGATAAAATTAGTTAAAGCATGAGAAAAATAAAAGAAAGCCAAAAATGAGAAAGGGATAAAAATAAAAAAGAATCATTGTGCGTCACAACTAGAGGAGAATGTCAATAATGGCACCCCACCATTTTTTGTTCTCCCCTTTCACTATGGTAAATGTCTTATGCTTTCCATTTCTGTTTGTTGCTAACATTTTATCTCCATTACACGTGATTTTGTAGAATTAAGAATGTGTGTTGCCCTTCCATGAGTGAGAGGAACAAATTAGTGGGTAATAGGGTAAGGAGGGGCCAAATTGGGAAAAATTAAGAATAAAAAAGAAAAGAAAAATTTTCATCATGCATCTAATTTATAACTAATATATATAACAAACCACAATACTTTCCCACGTAAGAGACATAAAGTGTTCTCCCACCATACACTTCGCTTAAGAATAGAGAAAGATACTTACAAACACTTTGACACTAAAGTAAGAAATTAACAATTTTGATAATGACTGTAAGACACCTAGCTACTTTCAAGAGGTGCATACTTATAATATTTATAGGGTAGAGTGAGAAGGTTAAGTAGAAGGGTAATGAGACACTTGTAAGTAAGGGTGTAAACAGTTCAAGTTGGGTTAGGTTTAGGGAAACTTGAGGATGAAGGCTATGGTGGAAAAGCTAGTAAAGTTTTCCATTATGCAAAAGCTTTTTTTTACATTGTTAGATTTCACTATTTTTGAATCTATGATTCAGATATATTTGTTTCTTTTATCTCTTTCTTTGTCTTTCTTAATATGTCCTTACCTTTTTCTTCCTCACTTGCAACTTTTGTCATCATTGTCACAACAACATTGAAATTGGCATTGTCACAACAACACTGAAGTTGTTGTTGTGGTTAACATATCCACTGCCTCCAAACACAAAACCCCCTACAACCTCCAAAAACCACCAATTTGGAAAATGAAATTTCATATTCATGAAATAAAAAAAAAACTAAAATTGCAAGAAGTTTTAGATTGAAAGCAAGAATCATTCTCAAATTGAATCTCCATCATGATATGGATCTAGAGGGTTTAGATCTAGATCTCAACAACAATGCTTGATGACAAAGCTCCATTCCAAATTTAGATCTCAAAAAATGTACAACTCATGGTTCATGGTTACACTGATTGTGAACCTTTAGTAGGAAAATCTTTGGACCTCATCTACCAATTGCAAGTGAAAAAAAAAGTGTTTAGTTGGACAAGTTAGAATTTAAAACAAATTTATTGATATAAAATATGACTTGTCTAATGACTATGATCTTCATTAAACAATTTTTGTTATTTGAGTGTATGGATGTATGAATTCATTGAATGTAAAAAATCAATTTTCAAATGCATAATGCTTTGTGTTTTTGGTTTTGTTTTTACTTGAGAAATTAGGTGTTTTTATATTTTTGAAACAACTAAAAACCTACGATAATGGACCACGTGGATTAGTGAAAGGAAAAAAGTTGATAAAGGTTATCGACGATGTGGTCAGTTATTAGAGAAGGATGTGAAAAGGAAGACAGTGAAGGGAGATCAATAAAGAAGAATGTTGTTCAAGGAAAAAATATGAAGGGTAAGAAAAAAAAAAGAAAAAAATGAAAAAGAATAAAGAAAAAAATTTGAACCATAGAATTAAAATTAATAAAATCTTATGGTGCAAAAAAACTTTCACATGGTGGGAAAGTTTACTAATTTTATAACTAAACAAAGTTGGGATGTGTTTTGAGTTAAGCTAGGTTTACTTTTTTGGTTAAGTAACCCAACTTAACCAAACCCAGTTTTAATTGGGTTAGGTTGGGATAGATAATTAGATCGACTAATTAAAATAATAATTTATTTTAGAAATTCAAAAAAGTAAAAAATAAAAAAAATTCAAAAGATTTATAAAAAATAAAATAAAAATCCTAATATTTGTAAATGATCTAAGAAGGCCTTAAAGCTAACATCATCTGTATAGATAATATCCCTTCTAAGAAGCAAGTTTAATGTTATAAATATAAGAAGGATTTAACTCTACTTGTAATAATCGAGCTTATACATAATTATTATAGACATTGGTATAGGAAAGTCAAATATCTTACAATATCAAAAAACAATTAGAGAAAGTCATACATTTGAAAAATACTAATATATACATATAAAGTCAGTTTAAAGCATATGAACAACTTCAATTAAATAATAGGGATATTCCAATTTAAAGTTGAATCTAATAGTGCGAATGTGTGATACTGTGATAAAATTATAATATTCTTAATGTGGGTTAGGTTGGATTTATAAGATTGAGAATTCTTGAACTAACTCAATTATAATTGGGTGATCTAATATAAATACAATCCAACTTGAAAACCTAACCTAATCCATTGAAATGTGATTAGGTTGATTGAGTTTGTGGTTTGGGACAAACCCATTTACACCCTTACTAGCTAGGCTCATCAATTTTTTCTATGTTGATTTCTAATAATAGAGAAAGTGCCTATATTATATTTGAAAATGTTTCTAAACAATATAGTGATTTGCTTTTGAAAGAGAGTTCTGATCTCTGTTATATGTTGATATGTTAACTTTTTCTTCAATGATAGATCTTAATTGCTCTAGAATATAAAGATAAGATAATGAGATTAGGTAAAGAGTTGTGTTTCGTAAAAAATAAAAAAATAATTGACACATTAGATGAGTAAAAATAGAGAAAAAAAATAAATAGAATGAATAAAAATAATTAAAAAATAAAGTAAAAATAAGTGTTCAGATTAAGAAAAAAAAACTAAAAAATCATGTTATTCTTTTACTTTTGAACCATCTATTAAATCAAACATACTCTATTTCTTATTTATCTTTTATTTCTACTTCTTGCATCCTCCTTTACATTTCATTTCTATCAAACACACTAAAAATATTGAATTGGGCCTATTAGTTCTAGGTCATAATACTTTTATTAAACTTAAGAATAATCTAAAACACCACATAAAAATTTAACTTAGAGATCAACTATTTGTGCAAAGAATAAAATAAGCTTGCATTTAAAACTAAATTTGTATCACATATTGTCCCTCACTCTCCATATTTATCGCAAGTAATAAGAAAAAACTTTTGCATCAATTGAACCTATTGACGTGATTTTTACCATGTATGGTGTAAAAATATTGTTCCAAAAACACTGTAAATCTTGATTTTCTTTGAGAGTGTTCCACAAATGATCAATAATTGCCCTTAATTATCTTTTGACTTCTTTGTACCGACTAAGGTGTGAACACAAGAAGTCTAGCAAAATGGCAACTTGTTGAGGTTGTTATTGTGTGTGACATTGACTCAGAAACAACAATATTCATGGTTTCAGTTTAGTCCTTTATGGTATTATGTTGGTTTTTCAAGAATCAGTGGCTTCCAGTCAATGGTTGTGTGGAGACTCACCATGGCCTATCAACGTAGCGTCTCAAACTCATTTAAACTCTCAATTGATTTTTCACATTGCAAAAGTTGGTACATTTCGTTGTCTTCTTGTTTTGGACAAACACGTGGGTTTCTTGTCATTTTGTATGTCTCATTGTCTCATTAACATATTGTATGTCACAGGGGCCATACTAAAATAATAGTGAGTTTAATTATTAAATTGAAAGCTTTGGTTATATTTGCATTCATAGAAAGAGATGAAATATAATTGAAAGAAATAAAATAGAATAAATTTTAAGATAATGAAATAAACCTTTGTTTTATGTTATGATAGAATGAAACAAATGTTTTGTTCCGTTTCATTTTTCAAGGAGAGAAATAAATTATACTTATTTTTATAATATTTCAGTTGTATTTCATTGATTCAAATAATGAAACATGATATCAAAATATTTTATTTTCATCCATTTCATTCTCTTCCATCGTCACTAATCTAATATAGGGCCTGGTTGTTTAAGCTTTATTTAATTTTTTAAAATAAAATTAGTAACTTTTTCTTTTTTAATGTATTTATTTAAATTATTTTTAAAAAATTATTTTTTATAATTAATTTTTCTAATATTAAACAAGCTGGCCTATAATCTTTTAATCGAGATCCACTTGAGGAAAATCTTTGTTGGCAACTATTCTTATTTTAACGGAATTCCTTACATGAGAATGCTGGAATTCAATGTTTGGTACATATTTTTAAACCTCAAGAAATATTTTGTCTCACTGTTTGGCATTTTCACTCCCATGAAGGTCCATATTATATATTTAAGGATTTTTTTTTTGCCAAATTTAATGTAATATTCAACTTTGGTTTTGTTTTAACTATTCAGGATAAGTTATTCTAATTGTTGGTGAATGGTGATTGTGAACTATATATTGACTTGTTTAGAAACAGGAAATTAAAAGTTTTCTCACAGTGAAATAATTAAAAATTATGATTAGTATAACATAATTATTGTAAAATTTAAAAACTTTATCGTATATAATGATTTACATTTAGATTATAATGTAAAAATATTTTGTACTAGGAAATACATAAATTATTTTTCATACAGTAATTATTAGTATATTAAGATAGGATACAACTTTTTAAGAATAATATTTTATAAAAAAATTAATATCATTGACATTTTTTTCAAACTTAGGCTAAATATGTTTTTATTTTTAAAATCATGAAACTTTTTAACATCTATAATTTTTTTATTTACTCTGAATCTTTAATAAGTATGAAAATGATGTGTTTTTATAATCCTTAATGAAAACTAAAATATATTGATTTTTCTAAAAATAGAAACTATAAAATAATATTTTTTATATAGATGTAAAGGAAAATATAATATTTTTAAAGGAAAAATACATATTTAAAACTCAAAACTTTAACTAAATTGCCATAGTTGAATCCGGGCATATGTGTTCATCGTTTTTCAATATTCAATAAGAACAGTTTAATCAAACCTAATCTTCAATCACTATTATTTCTCATTAATATGCGACAAATGCTAAAACCCAAATCGGAGTCGCGTTTTAGTTTTAACTAAAAGACCACAATTTCTTTTCTATGGTCTTTTTAGTTTGTTAAAATGAGACACTCACACATACGGTTATTATTTTTCTTCCCCATTGAATGTTTGTTTTTTATTTTCTTTTCTTTTTTTTTTCTCTCTTTTATTTAAATAATATTATTTTTGTTGTTTCACTTTTCTAATGAATCTTACAATGTAGAGAAGAAACCCAAACTAATTAAATTGGAACCTAAATCTCGTTCACACCAGTAACTTTCATTTCTTGCCTCATAATTAACTAATGGGTCAATGTGTTTAAACATAAAAAAAATTTAAAATAAAAATATTCTTTTAAAAATATATTAATGACACCCTTTTTTTTACTTTTTTTTTTCATGAGTTAAAATTGATTGAAAATCATAACTTTGTTAGATTTTATTTTTTATTTCATAATTTTCTCTCATTTAAATGAGACTCACTCAAATGAATCATTTTAAATAAATTTTAACTAATAATATAAAGACTATTAGATAGAAAATGTCAAAAAGTGTCATTAACATTCCTCAAAAAGAAAAATGTTAAAAACACTTTTTATGATATTCCCTTTCTAATAATAACACTTATATCATCAACGTCTATATAAATAAACATATATTATTTTTGTCTTTTATAGATACCATATCATCTTTATAGGAACAATCCAATGAACATATACAAGATTTGATAAATACTTATCTAAAATATTCAATAAAATTGACAAATATAACCTTGTGCACATTTGATTTGATTTTAAGAAGCACATTTGGATAACACTAGTTTAATTACCAAACAAAGAAAATTATCATCACGAAATGCCAATTATATCCTTTGTGACCATTTTTTCCTATTTTCCTTAATTGCATAAATAAATAATTTAGTTTTTTATTATTATTTTAATTGACATTTTTAATAGTTGTGTTGCAATTATATTTCAAATAAGATAAAATAATGTATAATTAATTAGTATTGACAAATATCAAAGATTTTGAAAAGTTTCAAATGTGTACGAATTAAATAAAATTGATGAGCTCCAACATTTTACATATGTTCAATAAAAACTTGGAAACTTTCATATGTAATGAATTAGGTGAGACTCAGATTAAATTAACTAAGCACGTGGATTAGTATTAGATTAGATTTTTAAAAATTAGTTAAGTTGACATATGCGTTTTGGTTTTGGTTTTCTACTTTAGTTTTCTGCTCCTTTTCCTTGAGTTGGGCTAAATACTACTGGCCCATTTTCTTTTTTTATTTCCCTTTAATGATGGGCTCGTTGCCATTATGGTTCAAACAACATAGATTTAGGACCTGTATGTTTAAACTTTTTTAAAAAAAGTATTTTGTGAAAAAAAATTTCTAAAAGCAAAAAAATAAAAAATAATTGTGAAGCCATTTCCGAAATACAATTGGCACTCATCTTCGAAGGTGAATATGACTAATCTGATGAGTCATATTTTTTTTTTCTTCATCTTTTTCTCTGATCATGTTGGGCCTACCAATGTGGACCATTAGGAGTAAATAGAAAGTAAAACCACAAGATGTGGCAATAATACATAAGGGCCCTGCTATTGGTACATTCTATATTGCTATTTAAACTCCCTAAACAAGTAAAAAGACCTTCCTACCCCTACCCTTCCCCCACCCTTCCCCCACCCTAGTTCAAGTAAACAATAAAATTTGTTTTTATTGTATACCTAACATAGTTTAAGAAGTTATTTTAATTAAAATCCTTTAAAACCACAATTATAATTTTCTCTCATAACACAACAGAAGCACATTTTTTCATTGTGCATTTGGTGATTATTATAGAAAGGAAACAAAATTTCATTGCGTTCTGGAGCTTTCGAGCGTCAGGAATATTTTTTTGAAAAAAATCTATTTCTAAAACGTTGGGTGGGGGTCTTAATAGTCAATTCCGGGTGCAATAGTAATTCCCAATGCTTAATATACATTAATTAATAAACCTTAAAAGGAGTGGAAAACGTAAATAAATCGAAACTGGTAGAGGCCTAAGCGAATTCGGCTTTAGAATAGTAATATTTTTGGCTGAAAATAGTAAGTAGGAAGTCATAATTTTGAGCAGCATAATTAGTTTCCTAAGTACCACTTAAAATAATAATATTATTATTTAAAAGGATTAAATATGATTTTGGTTGTGAAAAGATTACTCTGATTTGATTTTAATTCTTGAAAAAAATTCATATTTTTTATTCAAAATTTTTAAAATATTAAAATATAATCACTTTTTTAATTCTATTAAGAATTTCCATTAAATTATAACTTAACTAACTTATAATAATATAATGTAATTTATATTTTTTAGAAAATTCAAGAAAATTGACTTAATCGCAGTTTAACGTAAACTGACTTAATCACAAATTAACGAAAATTCTTAATAAAATTAAAAAAAAAATGTTAATATTTTAAAAATTATTGAGATAAAAATCATAATTTTTTTAAAAGATTAAAATTAAACCAGAATAATTTTCCAGGAATCAAAATCATATTTAATTTTATATTAAAATTTTAGAAGAACTTAAATATATTTAACGAAAGAGCTGCAAACGAATTAACTAACCTATATTATTATGCTATGGCACAAAGAAAATACACAGAGAGATTAAAAACATAAATCACAAAGGTACAAATGCAGAAACATTTATTCTAAAACGCAGTCTTCAATGATAACGAAAAGCCATTGTGATGACTTTGTTCAGCTTTAGATACGTTCACTCCAACGAAATGGGACAAAAACTAGAGCTCTTATTCGATCTATGTTATTTTCTATTAATAGCTTTACATTGAGAAAAAGAAAAATAAATAAAAATAGAAAACCCCTTTTTTGTTTCCACAAGTGAAGCTTCTCGATATAGATATTTTTGTGGCATGACGTGGGTGGTTGAGTTCAGCGTTATCTCCCCACCAAATAAAACTTTGCTTAATATTTACATTTTTATGCCTTAATGATGTAGAAAATTATTAATTTTAATTGTTTGTGTATTTAATTAGCAATTGTGCTTTCAAAATATATTATGAAAAAAGAATATATGGAAATAGAGTTGGTTGGATTTAGTTAATATCAAACATTTTGCTTACAAATGTTTTCACTTATTTGCCTCTAAACAAATTTATGGTCCATTTATTTAAATTAATCAAATAATTTTACGGAAAAGTATCTTTTAACTTTTTTCTAAGCTTACTATTTTAATTTTTAAAAAGTACATAAATAGTTTTTTAATTTGTTTTGTTTCAAAATTTTAATTTTTGAAAATCATTTTTTGTTAAAAAAAGAAAACACTCCAAAAGTGACACAAAAAGTCTAGTTTTCTCCACAGGGAATTGTTTGGATTTTGGCTTTTCTTATTTATTCACAATTTTGTAGAATTAAAATTACCAAATAAGAGTGGTGGAGGGTGAAGGTGCAACTCAAACCTCAAATAACTGCAGTTCCTAGAAGGCTCCATTTTGTTCTTAAACTAAGTCCAGTGCACTGAAAAACCACATTGCAAAACCAAGGTCCATGTCACCAAAAGCCACGAATTAATAATACCATAACACAACCAACCCCACTTGTGTGGCTGTTGATAAACTCTTGAGCCAATCCACAGAATTTCCTGTTACTTTTGTCACACTCATCACACTGTATCTCACCTCTCTTTCCCTCAGCTATTCTCTATCCAAACACTTGGTTTTATATTATCTTCTTCCACTTCGACACTTCAACTCTCCAACAACACAATGGCAGCCTCAGTGCCAACTGTTGGAGCCATTAACATGGCACCGGTATTATGTTTTTCCCATCCTTATTATGTCACTCTAAACTCCTCAAACTTTTGTATCATCGTTAGAACATGTTTTGTTTCACACATGAATGTTTTGTCTATACTCTATGGACTTAGTTGTGTAGATAGGCCTACATAAATATGCATGATGCAATCATAATATGCACTTATTTGTATGAGTAGGAGTCAATTGTGAACTTTAAAACTATCTATATAATCATGAGGTCCTTCTGAATTTGGTGATCAAATGTATGTTTGATTTTGTGAAAATGTGAAATTACACAAATTCTTTCTATAATTTTTTACATGTACAATAACCTTCCTTTGGAAGAATCTGGTGTGATGTATAAGTTTATATTTTTAAAAATTGGGAGGTTAGTGTGAGAGTATAAAAAAAATGCTCGTATATTTTACAAACTCTCATAGATAATCCAATTTACTCTTAGTTTTTTTTTTTCCATCTGAGTCTGTTCCAATTTGTTCTTAAGCATGGATCTTGCAATTCATTTTGGGGTTCATGGTTCATTGGGGTTGTATTTGGTGCAGTTCAAACTGAATGGCTCTAGCAGTGGAGTGACAAGCTCAGCATTCTTTGGAACCAGTTTGAAGAAAATCAGTCCTGAGAGTTCAAGCCAGAAGACTGCATGTGGGAATTTCAAGGTTTCTGCACAGATTGAATATGATGAGGAGAAGCAGACTTCAAAGGATAGATGGGGTGGACTTGCTCATGACACTTCAGATGACCAGCAAGATATCACTAGAGGAAAAGGAATGGTGGACACTCTCTTCCAAGCTCCCATGGAAAGTGGGACTCACTATGCTGTCATGAGTTCCTATGACTATATCAGTACTGGTCTTCGCCAGTAAGTTGTTAGTTTGAACTTAATTTAGACAACAAAAGTTGGAAGCTCAAGTTTTGATTGTTTGCATTATGTGAACTTGTTGAATGTTAATAGACTTATAATTTCAGGTACAATTTGGACAATACCATGGATGGCTTCTATATTGCTCCTGCATTTATGGACAAAATTGTTGTTCACATCACCAAGAACTTTTTGACCTTGCCAAATATTAAGGTCCCTCTTATTTTGGGTATTTGGGGAGGCAAAGGTCAGGGGAAATCATTTCAATGTGAGCTTGTCTTTGCCAAGATGGGAATCAAGTAAGTTTAATTCCATTCCAATATGTTTTTCCCCCATATAGTAAACTCGCAGGAAAATGATTCCAATGTTGGTTTAGACCAAGGCGCATCCAAGATGAAATTGATACTCAATTTACCAAGGATGTTTTCAGTTTATTTGGATATGTTTTAGACAAATGTTGGTTTAATACCATGTTTTCAATTTACCAATAAAAATGCAATTTTTTTTCAATTATACTAAATCTATGGTTTGGAACCTAAGTCATGTACAAATGCAACTCAACTGTGATATTGGTAAACATGTTATTTGCAGATGAAACTCAAATTACACTCTCCAAATAAATATAATCTTGATTGATTTGTTTGGTGATTTGTTGCTGATAACAGTTTGAGACATACAAAATTACAAGTTACAATCCAAAAATAACACTTTTGTCTATTACATTTGAATTCAGCCCCATAATGATGAGTGCTGGAGAATTGGAAAGTGGAAATGCTGGAGAGCCTGCAAAGTTGATTAGGCAAAGGTACCGCGAGGCAGCAGACATTATCAGAAAAGGAAAGATGTGCTGTCTCTTCATCAATGATCTTGATGCAGGAGCTGGTAGGCTTGGTGGCACCACTCAATACACAGTCAACAACCAGATGGTGAATGCAACCCTCATGAACATTGCTGACAGCCCAACCAATGTCCAACTTCCTGGCATGTACAACAAGGAGGAAAATCCCCGTGTTCCAATCGTAGTCACTGGCAATGATTTCTCAACATTGTATGCTCCTCTCATTCGTGATGGACGTATGGAGAAGTTCTATTGGGCACCTACCCGCGATGACAGGATTGGCGTCTGCCAAGGCATTTTCAGAACAGATGGTGTTCCAAAAGAGGACATTATCAAGCTTGTTGACACTTTCCCTGGACAATCTATTGGTAAGTCATTCCTCAATCCAAGTTTCAAGCTAAAATCTATAGACTTAAATATATTTTTGGTTCTTGAAAATACAATGCTCTTTTAGTTTTAGTTCCTGTTCAAGTTTTATTAGATTTTAGTCTCTACGTTTAACAAAATCAATGTGTTTTTACTTTTAGTCTTTCACTAGGAACTAAAAGTAGATGCAAGAACTAGAAAGAATAAAATTTAAATAAGGACTAATTTCAATGAATGTTAATTTTTCAGAGATCAGAAACATATTTAAACTAATTTCTATTTGCTATTTCCTTATCTTCATTCACCATAGAATGGAAATTTGAGACAATGGTATCAGATAGTAGGGATGAAATGTGAATAATGTGTTTGATGCCCTCTTTTTGTGTAGACTTCTTTGGTGCCCTGAGAGCCAGAGTCTATGATGATGAAGTCAGGAAGTGGATTTCTGGTGTTGGGGTGGAGAATGTTGGGAAAAAGCTGGTGAATTCAAAGGAGGGACCTCCAACTTTTGAGCAGCCAAAGATGACCCTTAAGAAACTTCTTGAGTATGGAAACATGCTTGTCCAAGAGCAAGAGAATGTGAAGAGAGTTCAATTGGCAGACAAATACCTCAGTGAGGCTGCACTTGGAGAAGCAAATGAAGATGCCATCAAGACTGGAAACTTCTATGGTTAGACCTCTGATCCTAATAATGCCCTTGATGGGAAAACTGTTTCTGGCTTCAGGATTTTGTTGGAGTAATAATTTAGGATAAACAAGACTAAATAAAGGTTGCCTTAATTGTTTGGTTGCAGGACAAGGAGCTCAGCAAGTTCATATTCCTGTCCCTGAAGGTTGCACTGACCCTACAGCAGAAAACTATGATCCAACAGCCAGAAGTGATGATGGAAGCTGCACATACACATTTTAGGTGATACTTTGGTAATTTTGAGCAGATAAATTTGAGGGAAAATTCTAAATAGAGATTTGAAACAGCAGAATAAAAGAATGTTATTATGTTTTCCAGATTAGCATTTACTTTTTTATGTAAGGTGTAGATTGCGTTATTGCTGGTGTAACCCTTTATTGGGTTTTATGGGTGACAATGTGACATTTTATAGCTAGTATAGTTGGAAATATCCTTTACTTTTTTGGTTTCACTGTCATCTTGCCATATTGGTCCAATAAATAGTACTAATAATGAGTCGAAAGGGAGTAAGAAGTTGCCTTAATTTTGGAACATAATTAACCTAAAACTGTGATAGAGAAATGCAAAAAGCAAATTTTTTAGTAATATTAAAGCTATCGTAATAAGATAATACTAATGTGTTCTTAACTATTGACCATACTGACACTAAGACTAGTTATACTAAATGGTTGGCCTTAGAGATTTTTTCTTGACAAGGACATTATAAAGAAGCGACCTTTGAAATGCTGTATATTACCAATATTAAATTTATTGAAGGCTCTTGAAGCAGTAAATTCCTTGAGAAATGTTAGAAAGGTTGCATGAAGGCAATACTACATTGTCAACAAGGTTTTTAAATAATTTAACTCTAGCACGTTATCCTGCATTTGAATGAGAGGCAATAATCTCCAATATCCCCTTATAAGATACATAGCATGATCTTAAAAAATAAATATTTAAATATGTTTTTAAACTTTTAAAATATTGTGAATTTTGTTTTAATTTTTCATAAATTTTTCAAGTGTTATTTTTTTTAATCAAGTCAATTAGTCTCCATTGTTAATTCTAAACTATGCATGATATAATAAAAAGTTTGACACATCAACACTTGTCACATGAATTAATAAGGTAAGAAATCTATCATATAATTAAGATAGGATTAAACATATAAATTGAAATGTTCGTTTTTAGTTTTTCTATTTTTAATTGTTGATTTTTGATTTCTTATTTTATAAAATATGTCAAAAATAAATATAATTTTAAAATAAATAATAAATTAATCAACTATTGATAGATAAAAAAGAACAAGACTAATTTGACAAGAATTATGATCAATTTATTTAAAATCATTATTAATGTGACCAAAATTGTTAACAAAATTTATAATTGAATTCATTTTGATATATTTTATAAAATAAAAAATAAAAAATTATTGAAAATATAATGACTAAAACTGAATATTTTTATATTTATAAAAACCAAAAACATGTTTAATCCATTAAGTTATTATTTATTAGTTAATATTTCTAAACACAAGAATTAGATTACGATGTATGTATTTGAAAGAGCGTAGGGAATTCATTCTTCATTAGTTGCAAAATGACGAGAAAATCTCATTCGATGGAGGTAATGACCAGAGACTATTGTACAATAGCCATTTTTTATGTTAAAGGTAAGCAACAAAGTGAAATTAATCAACAATGAAGGGAACTATTAGTTTTGCACCATAATTCACAAGCAGTAACATACCTTTCATCATAGGATAAAATATAATTTTAATTTTATTATTTTATTCAATTTATAATTTTGATTATTTTATAAAATAAACTAGATATTTAATTTTCTTTTTTTTTAAAATTAAAAAGTTAGTTTTAATCATCATTTTTAAGACATTGATTGTTAATATAAAAAATATTGACCACTAAATTATTGACATACTACTATAATATTAACATTTTTATATTTTAATTAACTTAATAGAAATTTTAATTTAATAAAAATTGTTCATTATTAAAAAAGTCTTTAAATCACTTAAAAATTTAATTAAAAAATTCATATTATAATGTTCTTATTTTTTCTAATAAGCCAAAAGTTTTATTATCATAATGTTCTTATTAATTGTTAATGTCTTAAAAATTGACGGGCTTCATTATAAAATTTGTTATTAAAATTAATTTGAATACATTAATTTCTCAATTATATTCAATATTGAAAAATCAATTCTTCAGAAATGTAAAACAAATAAACATCAAATATATTTGTGTAATGAAAACTTCCCGTGAGTATGTGAAACGTGAACGTGAACAAGTATCAATGATACTATAACAGGACACGAAAAGATTCTTTCTAATGACATATTTATTGAATTAAATCTTGATCTTTAATTTTTTAATAAAAAATATATTTTATTATAAAATTAATAATGAAATTATTTGATTGGACAATCTCATAATTAGTTTTTTTCAACATGAGAGATCATTTTGATGAGATGATGATTCTTTAAACGTCCTATATTTTTTTTTTATAAATTTAAATGATCTCTTTTCAAGAATTAAGGACTAATTTTTTTATATACTTATATTCATTTAAGAGTCTTTGCTAAAAGATACATGAAACCACCCATGTTGGTCTCTTTACGGGATTTATTCCTATTCCTTATTAATTTATTATGTTACAGTTTAAGAATAAGATTAGGCTAAAATGAATAGTTTCACGGTTCTCAATAGTCAAAATTGTGGCATGTGCATCAAGTGTAGCCGAATATTAGATTGGAGGAATGTTCCCTTAAAAATAAGGACATAAATTGATATTTATTTGACTTAAATATCTTTTTCTTTTACATTTAAAATACTTTTGATTGTGACTCCTTAATTAAAACTTTACTCTTTTTAATTTTCAAATTCGTAAAATACTACTTTTAATCCTTAATTTCACTTTAGAAGACTAATGATTGGAGCTTTAGTATCTAAAATTCACTTTAAGAACTAAAACTAATATTACACACATTTAAAGGACTAAAAAAATATATTTATAATTGAAAAATCAAAATAAATTTGAGAAATAAAAAATATATTAAAATTTATTTAATTTATGGATTAAATATTTAAATATTTATTTAATTTAATAGAGATCGAAGCCATAAAAAATTAAAAACCAAAATAACGGAAAAACAAATTAAATAATGCCTATTAATATTTAATTGACTTAAATATATAGTTTTCTTAAATTTGGAGTATCTTTTATTGTGATTTTCCAATTAATTTTTTTCAATTTTGGTTCAAAAATTTATAAAATACTGTTTTTTGCCCCGAGGTATTTATAATTGAAAAATTAAAATAAATTTGAAGAAAAAAACATATTTAAATCTATTTAATTTATGGATTAAATATTTAATATTTATTTTAATTTAATAGAGACCAAATCCAATTAAAAACTAAAATCATGCAACAGATATAGTACAGGACAAGAAACATATTCAATATTCAAGCCTTCTTTAAATTACAAAGTACTTAACCTAACCCAAGAGTTATTCCTTGATCAATAAACTTTAATGCTTGATTGATCTAAGCTTATTAACGAGAGAACATCATACTTAATCAAATGCTACATGAGATTTATCTGCATTCTTGAACTTAACAACAACTCCTCCTTCAGAGAGAACTAAACGTCTATTTTGTTCACCATCAACATATATCCCAACATCTTCACAAGATGAGGTATTGGCATCAGCACAAAAAACAAGCTTGTAATCCAAATTATCCTCCTTAATTTGGAACTTTCCCATCTTAATTTGACAATTAGGGTAGTCAGCTACCTTGCCAATGCCCACATACCACACTTTGACTAATTCATCCATAACAAGCATCCAAGTGGATGAATTATTATAGCCTAGTAAATTAGAGAATTCAATGCTTACCATTTCATCTGTGAGGATGATCATTGTTCCTTCAGTGTTTGAAATTGTCACTGGCAAGCCATGGTTGTTTGAGGAAGATTAAACAATTGCAAGTGGGTATGTCACCCCAATGCTAACAAGTGTAACTCCACCACCCTCTTCATCAAAACTAGGCAAGATGAAGTAGTCACCCCCATTTTCTAACATGCTACCATCTGTGTCTTGAACACCACTAGCAATGGTAGGCTTCATGGTAAAGGCAAGGAGAAGGAACAAGAGGGCAAGTAATGAATTAATTGACTTCATTGTTATGTTACTTTTGAATACTTGAAGATGTGGAAGTATATGTAAATTGGTTTCATACAATGGTAAAGTATAACCTAGGAGCATCTATATATACACCAATAAGTGAATAAGAACATATTTAAATAAACTTCTTCATAAAGGTTTCTATGAGAAAAAAATAAAAACAAAAAAAAATGAAACAAATATTTTATAAATTAAAAATTAGCTTATATATAAATTATTTTGCAAAAATCCTCTTAATTTTAACTTATAAATAAGCTTAATTTATGAAGTAACTTAAATCTTTTTAAAAGTACTTTTTAATAAATTTAGCAAATAAATCCTTGCTACACCAAGTTGTACAGCATGGAAAACATGAGGAAATTTATGATGAAGACAAGTTATAGTGAGTATATTAATAGTAGTATATGGACACGTTTTCATCATTTTCACAATGGCGCGATAAACGAGTCCATTATATTATCTATTTTATTTAACGTAAGATTTTATATTAGCATGTATGATAAAATTGAAGAACTTAATTTGACAATGGATATTGGTATGTGTGATGCACTGCTGCTTCAAAATGCCAATGGGTGGCCTTATCTCTATTACCAATAATATTTGAAACAAATACTGTTTTTCCCATACTTTTGGCATGTTGTACTGGGTTATAGATATAGAAGAGATTAAACTATTTTAAAATAATTATTTTTATTCTCATCTTTTATTATTTTTTAACTTAAATTTTTAACAGATAACTCATTTTTATATTAGACTAAAAGAAAATATAAAATAAAAATTAAGAATAAATCCTTATGAAATTTCGACCTTAAATATGATAATAGGATAGACAAAGATGAGGATGTCATTTCTCGTCTTCGTCTTCATCTTTGTCATCCTCCTTATTATTATCTCTAATTTTTAATGAAAATAAAATATTATGTTAATCTTATCTTCATACAAAATCGGGTATGTCTATTTCATCTTCATCTATTGAAAATAATTATTATTTTATAACAATATATTTATGCATTTTTTTTATTTATTTAAAATAATTTTAAAAATTTTCAAATTGAATAAGACATAAAAATACAATTATTTATAACATAAATTTAGTTCATTATAATAAAAAAAATATTAAATCTTATAAAAAAGATAAAATAAATAAGAGATATAATTTTAAAGACAAATATATAAAAATGGGATAAGTAATTATATATTTATTTCTGTCTTCGTTCCTATTTTAAAAAATTAAATAATACTTATATTTATATTTATGTTCAATCAAAATGAGTATTCCATTATAAAATCAAGGTAAATTGTTTATTTAAATTTTTTTAATTATTAAGACATTTTTTTTCTATCTCTTATCCTTGTTTTTCATTTATCTAATTAACATAAATAACCTGGCAAAAAAAAATGATTCTATTTTAGTTGGTGGTATTTAAAATTAATAACTTATATCAACGAGGAAAGTTTATTAACATTATAGGGAATTGTTAGTTTTTAACATTATATAAAGTGTTTTCTCTTCCAACTTACATAATAATTATTTTCTCTTCTTATTACTATTGTTTATTATTTTATTTTGTTTTTTTTTTTTTCATATTTCTTTCTATCGTCATTGTTTATCTAACTTTAACATAAATTTAACTTCGAATATACGAGTTTTACTATGTAAACTTGTCACAATGTAAATTTTGTAAAAATAAATTTTGGTAACATGTGAAATGACATTTGTAATTTTGGATCTTAAAAAAGGTATCTAATTTGTCTTTTGAATCTTTTTGGAAAACACAATTATAAATATTTGTATGAAACTGTTACTTTGAAAACTCATTGAAAAGTGAAAAAGGAAGAAATCACATTTGAGATAAGAAAGTTATAATCACTAGCTTCTTATTTTCATCTTTGAGATGTGAAAAATCACAATTGGGATATGAAACCAAGCATGTTATTAGACCAGTTTGTTTAAATTAAGAAGTGTTTATGAAAAATAGAAAATTATTGTTTAAAAAAAAGTCTAAACAAATACATAGAAAAACAAAAAAATTGTTTATTTTATTAAAAATATTACTCTTTTTTTTTAAAAAAAAAAGCACAAATATATTATATATTTGTTAGATGAATTTTGAATTTTATACATGATCTCTCTTATCACGTGAGTTTTAGTGGATTGTATTTAATTGAGATTTTAAGATATTTAAAAAACTTTGTTTTGATTAAAAAAATCTTCTGATATTTAATTAAAATTTTTTAAAAATCTTATAATATTCAATCAAGATTTATTAAAAAAATTTATTGATGCTAACAGAATTCAATGGTATTCAATTGAGATTCTTGACAACTTAAAAATAGTTTCTTGATATTCAAAATTATTCAACTTTTGATTAATTATTTTGTAAATTGATTTTAAGTAAATTTTGTGTAATTTTTTTATTATATATATATATATAAATAATATAAAACAATGTAATCCAAATTCTTAAGACTTTTCTACACTTACATTTTAGACTTTCTTTTTCTCATTTCACTTAATTTTTTTCTCTTCTTTAAAAACAATAAGAGTAATAGAATAATTGATCATCTTTTTTTCCATTCTTACACATTTTTTCTGCAATAAAGTAAAAAATAATTTTTTTCACCTTTTTGTTTTCGAATTAATTGTTCTAATAAAGTTTTGAATCAATCGACGAATCTTTATCTTTAGTATTACCAATTAATGAATATTATAATTTTAAACATATTGTG
The DNA here is from genome assembly GCA_026544285.1 of Pachyrhizus erosus. Taxonomy (NCBI): domain Eukaryota; kingdom Viridiplantae; phylum Streptophyta; class Magnoliopsida; order Fabales; family Fabaceae; genus Pachyrhizus; species Pachyrhizus erosus. The sequence goes on from JAMLFT010001232.1 coordinate 23,991, forward strand.
TAAACTTAAGAACAAGGATAGAAAGATGTTAATGCATAAAGATAAATGTCATATAGAAAGACTTAATTAACTATAAAAAAAATTAAAAAATTTTGTATTGATTTTATTTTTATTTATCCAAACCTTATCATTTATTTATTATCTTTTTCATCTACTCTTATAACTTTGAATGTCTTCTAAAAATTCATAATTCTTTAAAATCTTATCCAGCTATAAATTTCTTTTAAATCTCATGAATCCATTTATTATAAATCTATTAAAATCTAAACTATAAAATCTTGATCATAAAATTTTTTAAAAAAAAATCTTATAAATCATTATATTCTTATAAAATATTTTAAATTCATAAAACTTTTTTTATGTTTAAATAATCTTTTAAAATCTTAATATGTTAAAAAATATATTGTTAATATATATATTTTTATTGAAACAAGCATGAAAGAACACTCCTATTAATAGAATTGTTCAGGTGTATAAGTACAATATAACTACTGCAATTTAAATTTCATATCAAATGTTTATTTTGCAATAGTTTTTCATTTTTTATGCCTTTTTAGCAACAACTGATAATTGAAGAACTATTAAACTGATAAAATGACTCATGACATGAAGTGCAGATTCTCTCCAGTTATTGAATTTCTCAAGAAAGAGAAAGAAAGACATAATGAGTTTGTAGAACCCACAAACTTATGTAGATTCCACAAACTTACTGTATTTTTCTCTCTTCTATGAAAAAAATTCAATGCTGTTGAGGAATTTTCCCCCATTACATTACATGAGTGTCAATATTGACAAATATAACAAGGGCCAAGGGTGATTGCATGACAGCTAAATAATTAAGGTACCAAATCTAGTAATCTAACTACCATTGAATTTTCAAGTGATTGATAGATACACTGGTTTGAATTCTCAAATTGAATTCTTCAGGAAAGGATTCTAAATGTACGATCTATGAGACTAGAATTTAGACAAACTGTGGTCCCCAAAAGTAAACTCTTTATTGAATTTTCTTCTTTTATTGTGTAGTATTACTTGGACAAATACCAACATAGCTCGTGTGGTGGAAGTGGCAAATATGCCAATCGAATCTAATGCTTTCTACCTTTTCTGTCATTCAGTGTTTGCTGTAAGGTTGGACACAATGACAAATCTTCTTTATGATAGTCTATTAGACAAACCATTCATTTTGCCTCTATAAATAAGATTGCATGAGTCACTTACACACATCAAAACAAGCCTCCTTATTTCTTGTAATTATTAAGGTTTGAGTTGAACAACATTGAGTTCAACTACAATGTGCAGTGTCTCAACAACTTAATCAATGCTTAGTACAAACTAGTGTTGAATAACATTGAGTTGTTGACATACTGCATGTTGTTATTTTCATACACAACTCTAGTTATTGGAGGTAAGATATTGTTCTTATTTTTATTATTTTTGGGTCATTATATTATTGGTGTAAAATATTTTTTAATTTTATTAATAATTAATTTTTATCAAAAAATTATGACCGATCACTTTTAGAATGTGTTTGATAGAGTGGAAATTAATAGAAAATTAAAAGAGAGAAAGAAAAAGAATAGAAATGAAAGAATATTGATTGTTTGATAAGTAAAAATGAAGAGAAAATTTTAAAATATTAAGTGGGACTCCCATAATAATTTTTACCTCAAAATTGAGAAGAAAGAAGAAGAAATAAATAGAACTTGTTTCTTAAAAAAGTAATAATTTAGACAGACATATAAAAAACAAAAAATTATTTATTTTATTAAAAAAAATATTTGTAGAAATAAAAAAGACCATTTTTATGTAACAGTAAAGGATCTTCTGATAATCACGTACTCCTTCCTATACATTAGGAGTTCATTAATGAGAAAGAATTAGAAAAGGCTTGAAAACATTTCGAATGTAATAATATAATTTGAGTTCCTAATTCTTTAGTGGATCATTAATGTCACAAGGTTTGAAAATATTTTCTAATTTTTAATTTTATATAAAAACCCACATTTTTATATTTGTATTTAAATTTATTTTCTTTACAAACAACAACATTAATTCATATATATTAATTATGAAATCGTAAGTACGAAAAAAAATAAAAATATTTCAAACGTTACAATCATTTCCCACTCTTTTTAGACTTATAAGCATGGAAATCGTTTTTTTTATTATTATTATTAAGTTACAGTTGCTTATACAGCTAACAATCTTGTATAAGAATCCAACTTCATCTGTTCGGATGGTTAAGTAACATCCTTAACTTTAAGAATTCATAAGATCTCACTTAAGTAACTAAATTAGATACTCTTAAAAGATACCCACATGAGTTGTTAGGCATAATTTTATAAGTTTAATGTTTATATATTAACATTATCGTTTAATCACACATCATCATTATTAATATAAATTTTAATATAATTATTATAAAAATTAATAAAAGTATTATATATAATAATTTATATTTAAATATTAATTTAAAATTATTTTAGATTCTCAATAGATATATAATATCTTTCTCTAACTTTTTATATTTATTTATAATATCATGTTATTTTTTATTATTTAAGAAACCCAACTTATGTTTTACTTAAACATAATAATTTTTTATATGAAGTTAATAATCTGCACAATCTACCCCTATTTATTTTATTTATTTTTTATTTTTTTAATCATGACATTGATGTGAAGTATTTATTAATTTAATTTATAATTAATCTTTATTGAAAATTTGATTAACCATGTTTAATGAGATCTTTCCTTCTAACTATTTTTTTTATTTATAAGGTTAAAACTCAAAATTTTACTTAAAAAATTTAAGCTTAATGCCACTTAAACCATCATTATGTTAGTGAGTTCTTATTATTTTTAAGTTGCATTTTTTTTATGCAAATCATATATAAAAAATACTTTAATATATATATAAAAATATTAGTTTGGTGACACGTGTTATGTATGGATGGATTATTTTATTTAATAGAATTTATTATTAAATGTTGAAATATATAAGAAAAATAAGATAAAATAATTTTTAAATATATAATCTATAAATGTTGATATATGATATATATTAATATTAAATATAATATATAACTATCATAATATATGCTTTTATGGTAATTTAATAATATATCATTAGAGAATTACTTTAGTTTATAATCTATCTTAAATATGTTATAAATTAAATATTAGTTTAGAAGAGACGATGAAGTCATTGAAGTGTCAGCCATTGGTTGACTCTGCATTATTCTTTAGAAACCTGCCTTCAAACCAAATCAGTTGAAACTTGAAGGTTTACATTTAGGAATATGTTATTAAGTAAAAATGATTACCTAGAACCAAAAGGAACATAATATAAACATTAAATAATAAAAATATAAGGATTAAAACTTGCCACAAATTTAAACTCAAAAAAATAGAAATCAATGTTTTTAAGTCAATCCAATTTTTCTTCATCAAATTTAATTATTAAAAATAACAATCCTTTTTGAGAAAAGAATTTTTAATAACAACAATAACTTTAATTTATTATTAATAATAACATCAATATTTATAAAAGCACAATGGAAAGATTTTAAACTTGGATCCAACGTCCATTATAAACATTTTTAATTTAATTAAATCTTAAATAATAAAAATTTCCAATTAAAACTTAATAATCATTTAATTATGAAAACAATTCTATAATATATTATAATTATAACAATAATAATCACAATTTCAAATACAACTAAAGAATAATAAACAACAATCCTCAACTCTTAAGTCTAGCAATTTATAATTCTAGATATCTATATTTTTTTGTTTTATTTTCGTTGAAATAACAATCTTTACAACTCAATCGCGATCATGGTTCTTATATTACCTTTTTATTTTTTTCAAAAGTCCTGATTCAGACATTTTTAAGCTTTGAATCTTGTAACTTTTTTCAATCTCTTGTAAAGCAATCGCAGGCTAGAAACATCCTCATGACAACTTATGTCTAAGTACACTCTTTAATTCTCTGAAAAAACAAACATTTTTTTAACTTCTACATAGTTTATCCAACATTGGTTCCCACACATTTTATGTTTCTTAAAATAAGTCTTTAGAATATTTTCTCACATATGACTTATGATAACTCTACCTTTTATAGCTCTTAAAATAAGTTATTTTTATAGCGTCAAACACTTCAAATCTTTACCATTTTTTTCCATGAAGAACTACCATAAACAAAAAGGTATGTTTATAAGATTTATTGGATGTTGATTGGAAATTCTCAAAAAAGATTTTGAAATAAAAGAAATGAGTTAGAAGAGAAAAATGATCAAAAGGTGATCAATTTATGTCTAAAAGGTGTGGAGAGACCATGAAGTACAAGTCTTACACATGCTATACAAGTTCACATTAAATGTATCATTTATGTTACTCTAACGTTTGATTTTTTAATAAGCATATAATAAAAAGAAAAAGGCATAAGAAGATAAGTAAACCTCTAGATCAACAGAATCTTTAAGCCTTGAAGTTTGTCAAAAGAAAAAATCATAGTAGAAATGTTCTAAAGAGCATATGTATTGTGACTGCTTAGAAAATGAAAAAGAGTAAAAACAAGGACAAGGATTTTCACGCTCATTTGACACAAGTTGAATATCTATAGTGACAAAGACATAAATTGGAGCTAGTGCATTTAATGCATGATCAAAACAAAAAGAAGTAGAAAGAACGTTGTCTCACAATGAAGATTTTATACCTCAAGCCTATAAATACTAGCATATACGAAGTTTAAAGTAACGCTATAATCTTGCACTGTTTGAACAAACTATATTCTTTCTTCAACTCTCATTTTTCCAAATCTTTCTAATATTTGTTCTTGAGATAGAAGTGCGTTAAATACATCCATAATTTGTACTTATGTTCGTAAACTTGTATATCCTCATAGTGTGAGTAGAATCTTTGTTTATAAAGGCCTTGAGAAAGCTAGGAGTGGTCTAGTGATAAAATAATACCTAGGTACCTAGTCAGGTGATTAAGTTTGTAGTTAGAAGTGATAACTAGTAATACTTGGATTGGGTAAGCCAAAAGTGACTTAGAGAATACATGTTTTCTAGCTAGAAATGATTAATTTAATACTTGTTGTAACCTTATTTTGGTTTGTGAAATCCCTCTAAGGTTGAGGGAGAACTAGACATAGATAAAGAGTTAAAGCGAATTAATATAAAAAAGTGTTATTTTTTTGCTCTTTCTATACAGATTTAGATGTCCAAAAGCTTGTAAATTTTTTTTTTTAAACTCTATACATCTCTTTTGAAAAGATTGCGAAAAAGTTTTGCAAAAATCACACACTATTCAACCCCTCCTTCTAATGTGTTTTCTAATCTTTCAAGAAAGATTTAATATCTTTGTGCTTTGAACAAGTTATCTAGACAACCGCTTGTGAAATATCAAAATCTTTGGGAACTTAAACCTTGTTTACATCCTTAGCCTTGTTAAGTTTTTATGAATTTTGCTTTATTTTAATATCCTTATAATCATAAGTTATCTTTTGTATCTTAACTTATAAAGGTTATGAAAGTCAAGAATAACTTAGTGAGAAAAAATTAAGATAGTCAAAAGTGACAACAAAGAACACTTGGGTTTTGGGTGACAAAAATGACATATAATAATACTTATTGTAGCTAGAAGTGATAGTAAAAATAATGGTTGTAACCTTTTTATTAGTTAGTAGAACTATTCTAAGATTGAAGTAGAACTAAACATAGCTTAAAATTTATTAAACCAATATAAAACTTGTGTTCTTCTACTATCATCTTATTACGTTGTTTCACATTTTGATTGATGAAGTTTTTCAATTGTTTTCAATCTAAAGGTTGTTTTTGAAAAGGATTGTTAAAATATTGTAGTATGTTTATAACCTTTCACTTTAGTATTTTCAACTGTTCACACACACTATTTAACTCTCTTTTAGTGTGTTTTTAACATTTTACTCTAGTGTTACAATTGTAGGAGAATAAAAGTGTAATTAATCCATATTAACATGTGTGTTAGGAAACATGTCATATGTCATTTGTTATTTAGTGTCATGTCAATAAAATTTGTTAAACATTTAACGAAAGATTGATGAAGGAACTAAAATTGCACAATTATTATATTTAGAGGATTTAATTTATGTTATTGGATTTCAAAAGACCAAAATTGAACAATTGATATTTTAGAGGCTAAAATACAATTAAGCCTTAACAATTTAAAAATTTGTTGTCTCCAAGCACAAAATGACTTTTATAGTTTGTTTTCTATAAAATGTATTAACAATTTTTTTAATAAAAATTAATGTATTTACATTTTTGGAGAACAAATGGGTGTGTTGGATTACAAAACTGTAGCAACTCACTAAAATGAATAAGCATGGTAATTATAGAATGTTTTGTTTAGTATAAAATTTTTCTTGATCATGCTCACTAAAAATAAAAGATAAAAACATGTTATTCTCACCCTTAATTACTACTTTTCCATCCCTTAGATACTACACTCTTGTTGTCCTCTTATTTTTCTAGACCCCATGAAGATTTTTTTATTTTATTTTTAGATTTAATAAAATTGTGTTTTTGATATGTATTTAAACCTAGATACACAACATAGTTGCAATTTGTTATGTATGTAAGTTTAGATATACATCGGAATTACAATTATGCTTTATATCTAAACCCAAATACAAAATGAAATTATGATTCTATTATATTTTTTTATTTTTTACTTTAATTATTTAATTACAATATAAATTTTTCTTTTAATATTAATCAAATTAATTATGATACAAAATATTTTAATAACAACACAGCTAGCCTTTTTTAAAAATAATAATAGAATTAATTATAATATAAAGTACTTTTTTAATTAAATTTAAATTAAAGACAACACAAGTCATCTTTTCTAATTGTAATTATATTAATTATGATACAAATTAATATCATAATTAATTTATTACTATTAATAAAGGTAATTTATAAAATAATTAGTTCAATTACTTTTATAAATGATAATTTCTATTGTAATTAATTTAATTTTAATTAAAATAATTAATATATATATATATATATGATGCTGGCTACTAACTGTATCTTAATTAATTTAATTTTAATTTTAAAAAATAATTTACATAACCATTAATTTACTATTTTTAAAAAAGTAACTTATATCTATCACAAATTTTTTATAAAAATAAAAAAATACATAATAAAAACATGATTCTACCGTTTTAGGAGGTACAATTTTTATACACAACATAAATACAATTTTGTTGATCAAAATGCACAACATAGTCATCTTTTTGTTGTGTATTTCTGTTTTGCACCCCTCTTACACAATGGAGACGTGATTCTAGTGTGTATTTTGATCAACAAAATGGCGATTTTCTCAAGGCTATTTTTAAGAATTACAAAAGCCAAACAAAAGAATTGGATGAGAATAGCTAAAACCGAAGTGAGAATAGCAAAGCCGTAAAAGATATTGAATAAGCCAACAATTTAATAAGCCCACACTTTTCGAGTCCATTAATAGATATACTCCATGCTCACGTGTTGCCATCCATTTTATAAACTTACATCAAATTTCTAATTCAGCCAGAAATTTGCAGCTTCAGTATTCCAATTCATTCTTATAATTTTAAATATATATATATATAAATAATCAAAATGATGTAACTTACATCAATAATTACATTATTTAATAATTTTATATAATAAATAAATTTGATTGATGTAATCTTTAAATTAATATTATCTTAATTATTCATGTTAAATTTTATAAAAATTTAATATAAATAAAAAAAATTAAATAATTTATATTTTAATATATTTTATAAAATATATACTACATTAATTTTAAAATAACTTAATATTTTGTGTTACTTTTATTATTTAATTGCTACATATCTCTTCTTTTAATATATTTTTTTTTCGTGAGTACAAGTTAATTTGTGATGTTATTTATATATATTTGAATGTTACATGTTTTCCTTCAAATACAAGTTTCTCTTTCTCTAATCTTTAATACTCATATCTTTTATTCTTTTAATCTTGTTTATATCTTTTTAATATGAACCTTATTCGTAACAAATGATAAAATAATTGGAAATAGTATAAATAAATAAATATATAAATATTATATAATTAAATTTTTTAAAATTCCCAAATAAAACATAGGTAAGTAATTCAATATATATTATATATTAAAAAGAATATTAAATAGTTTATGCTGCTAGTGTAAAATTTTGTTACACTATCATAGATTATCAAAAATCTTT
>JAMLFT010001233.1:0-12137 GCA_026544285.1 Pachyrhizus erosus
AAAAAATATTGTGCAAAATTAATCTAATTTACATAAATTTATTTAATGCTAAAATATTAAATAAAAATATTAAAATACAAGTGTTTAAATTTTTTAACTTTTAGACATGTCAAAAAAATTTAATTAATAAAATTAAGAAAAAAAATGAAAAAAGGCCACCACGCAGAATCGATAGAAAGCCTCCTTCAAAAAAAACTTGGCAAAAGTCAATTTTTAGTTATTTCAGAGAACTTTTCTTATAAGCTTCTTTTTTAACATTTATATGTAAAAATAAACTCCTAAAAAACTTAAGAACTTTTATGTAATTGTTGTTTGACCCAGCTTCTCTTTTTAAGAAGAAAAAAAAGTTAAAAATAAACTGGATGAAAGGGTACCTAAAAATAATTCAAATAGAAGTGAGATGCTTCTATTACGTCTCTTTCTTGGAGCAACCAGCTTCTATAATTTCTACACATAATAAATTGATATGCTAATATATACCAATCCATTTTTTTTGTTGACATTATATATAAATCTATTGTGACGGACAATGAAAGTTCATTTCTTATGTATAATAGCATTATTATGATGAAATTTACAGGTCAATCTCAAATGAATTGCACAAAGAGCTGGCATTTGCTTAAATGGAACGGTTAATAAAGTTCTGCCGATTATGTAAGGTATATTAGCCAAGAAATATTCAGTAAATATGGCATCTTAAATTTGATATATAAAGTGAATAATAAGGATTAGTTTAGCTAGTATAGTAACGATCGAGCTCATATTCCACGAGAATGTGAGACCTCCTCTAACTTTGTGTAGTGTGTTCTTGAAAGTCAACTCATCTAAATTTTTTGTTGACAAAAAAATAATAATATATAATATGACATACCATACGCCATCCATGGTTAGGGAGGGGGAAAGGATATAATCCAAACCATGTATGTGGTATCTTGCTTAGTTTCAAGGGAATGGAATTTCGTAGGTAAATGTTTAGTGTTTAATGTTTAAATCCACTTGCCTAGCAATCTCATAGCTTGTTATTTGACTAGGGGAAAAAAGGTAGCTGTGAAGTCAATGTCGACCTTGCCAATTGCTATGTTTACAGGAAGAACTAGACAAACTACGAACATGCAGTATATATAGACGTACGAGTTAGTCTATATATCTCCACGTTAAGGTTCTCTATTATTGATCATCTTCAAAATGTATATGCGGTTGCTTTGGAGACCTCGGAAGTTGTAAGCTTCTTTCATGAACTCACTAATTAATTATGTGGTGTTGTTGCATTATTACTGGAAGAAATATTATTATAAAAAAATTAATGAAACATAATACAAAAACATATTGCAATGGAATTTATCTATAAATAGATATGAGTTGCTAAGATATAAAGTGTAAGTGTTCATAAAAAAAAAAAATAATAGGGTGTGAGTATATTAATAGTTAAGGCACAACTAATAAATAAATTTATAACATAATTAAGCTATAAACTCCTATTATAAAAAAACTCGAGTGATTTTCACTTTTATTATGGTTAAAGTTTATTAACAAATTTTTTATCTTACATGTTAAGTAAATGGGTAAGGAAATATATTAAAAGAAAGCATTTATTTTAATTAAAAAATATTTAATGTTTACTTTTTAAAAATTAAAAATATTTAAAAGTATATATGTATATTAAATGTCTCTTTTAATTATCAAGATTTTAAATTACAATTGTTGTTTTATCACGATCTTTGATATTGTAAAATATTACAGTCAAATATGATCAACAATATAATTACAATTGTGATTGTGTTATGATTAATGACATAAAAAATTTTAATATTACAGTCGAAATTATGATCATGAACCATTTTTTAAAATCACACTTTTTATACTTATGTGTCAAATATGTAGAATAAAGAACATGTGATAAAGTATACAAAAACAAAAAAATGTTTTTCTATTTTCAAGTATTCAAGTATCGATGATATTTACAAATACATAATGCACATAAAGTTAAAATTAATTTTCTTATAATTTCATCTTATTAATTTTACTATAATAACACATGATTTTTAATTTGACTAATGCAATTATAATTTTTTTACTTATTTATACTTCCATGTAATATCTTATAAATAATTTTCTTTTCTTTTTCTATTTCCCTTATCCATATAAATTATTGCAAATCTCTATTGTGTGAAAATAATTTTTCTTTAAAGTATAGTTTGAATTCAACTTTTAAGAATTTACTTATTTTTTCATTCTTTTTTCTCTTTAAACCTATGAAGGTTGTATGACTTGTTATTGTCCATGTATTATCTTTGGTCAGAATGCTAAAGTTATAGACAAAGGAAGAACATGTGAGTAACTAAAATAAGTTAATTGATGAAAAAATGTTAACACAATTATCGAAATTCAATAATAAAACAAAAAATAACAAAAAATATTCTCTCAAAACTTGTAAAAATGTGAGAAACACCAATGAAATTGAATAAAAATAAAAACCTAAAAAACACATAATATTTTAACTTGAAAAACTATTCAAAACAATAATAAAATCACAGGTTGTTCAACCCAAAGAAAAATTTTACTGTGATCAACAAAGGATACAACAAGATTTTTACCATGTGTACAAAACGTGCTTATAAACACCCAAAACAAGCCAAAGTACTAATGCTTAAAAATAAGAAATAAAAAGATGAAAAATTCTAAATACATAACAGATATTACAAGAAGATTTTCTCTCTTTTTATACTTCGTTTTGACAATTTAACAATTCAATACAAAATATTATGTGTTGTAAAATTATTATCTAAAAATTAATTCAATCTAACAATAAACGAATCCACAGTTTCAATCCAAAAATTAGCAGTTTAGTGGGTATGTAAAAATAATAATAATTTTTTCTCTCTCTCACTATTTATTGTTGTATATATTTTATTTTTTTTGATAAACTTTTCTCACATTATAATCTAATTTTTTTCACTAAATTAAGTGAGATATAATAAGTTTATACATTTAAACTTTTTCTTAACAGGAATCCAAAATCCAACATTAACATTATTCTTTAAGCTCGAAGTTAATTAGATCATCTTGGATAAGCTCATATTATTGATCAATTATCTATAGCAACGAATATTTACTTCCTTCCTAGCAAAAATCTTGTAGCTTATGCATTTGCGGGCTTGCCTTTATATTGGGCTTGGCTGCGTATATTCTTACACATACAGAAGCAAACTAAGAGGCTTGGCTGTGCATGGACTTACGCGTTCATTGCTGCTGCGCTTATTGTGCTATTTGCCAAGAGGGAGTACAGGAACTTAAAAACCGTGAACTGGACCCCTCAATTGGTATAAAATATAATTAACCACTATTTATAATTATAAATAATAGAACTAAAGTCTATATAACCCTTTCACTTTTGTTTGTTATATAAAATGGTTTAGTTATATCACATTCGCAAGGTTTAACCTTTATAAATTAATGTCATGCACATGTAGGTTGGACAGGTAATGAGGAAAAAATGAACAGAGCCAACCAAGTGCCACCAAATGTTGTACTGGGCATGGCTCGCTAGAATTCACTCGCGTTCTTGGATGCATCATGAATATTCTTGTCCTAGATTGATACTGCAAGTGTTTAATGTTTATAAATTATCTGTGTCATTTTCTTTCCTATGTTTCAGGGAGCAAGTAGCTTCATATTTTATAATAGTTGTTTTAAAATGGTGTAAATTTTTGTATTATGTATTGTTTCTCCTTTTGGGTGAAGCATACAGTGATGCTTAATTAATTTTGTTGTATTGAATCTTTGTACTTTGGAATTGCATATGAACCAATAAATAGTGATTACAAAAAGGAACACCGGAAATGCTTGTCATAACTGACAAACTAGTTGTAGCTATCCCAGTCAGATCCTACATAAGAGAAAGTGGAAGGCATTGGCATTGATGTTGGATACATATATAACATAGTTTCAATTTCTATTTCTATTTTATCATTTTCGCTTGCTCATAAAGAAAATAACTAATAAGTGTATATATTTTAATTTGGCTGGCCACAAGATAAAAGGTTGACTCACAAAGCATAAGATTTGGTGGCTGCTTGCTTAACGCGAAAAGCAGAATTCACACACAATACGGCCATATACAGAGCCTTAGGTTTGCTTTGAATTTTCAACCCTTGCAAATGGCCATATATAGCCATTTGACCAAAGGAAAATCTAACTCCAAACATATGCAACTTAATGTATACGTTGTAAATATGACTAGGTCTTGTCCTAAGAAACGATTGAGTATAGTACTGTAGATTTTAAATTTCATGCAATGATAACACGTCATTGAAGAATAAATAATTCTTAATTATAGAAAATAATTTTTTTAAAAAAAAACTTTTTCAGCAAGTTGTAATTAAATTTTATAGTAAACTCAAGACAGTTTCTTCCTGCTTGAGTCAAAGCTCCATGTCTCTGCCACCACCAACCCCTCAAGTCTTATACGTGGGAGACACTCATCTAGCGGAGTTTTGTGAGTCTCTGAAAACGCAAACATTTTTAAAGACATAAATCCGTATATAGCTCAAACACAACAACCCAAAAGCACCGATTCTCTATAATTTGGATTAAAGAGTAGCGGAAGCACTAACTAGTTAGGTTACTATCTAGTTTTATTACAATTTATGAAATAATCCCACAATGAAGAACTTGGTATTGAAGGTAAAGAAGAATTACAAGAGTTTTGAATGGGCATTATGCGAGAAAAAAAAAATAGAGAGAGAGAAAAAAATTTAAGTCGTTTCCATTACAATTAAAGCTATAAACATACTAATTTGTTCAAAATTTTAATAACATTAACTTTAAATTATTAAAAATAATATAAGTACATCATATAATAAATACCAACTATAAATTTTACGTTTTATATATATCACGATAAAAAAATAATTATAAGTGACATGAGCACTATATTTCTGATAAAAAAAAAAACATTATATTTTCAGAATAACTTGATAATATTATATGACTTTTTTATTACTTGTAATTTTTCTTTCATTAAAAGGGTCGCTTTGTTTCTAAAGAAAAACGTTCGCTTTGGTACTTTATTAAAGATAAGATAGCGTTTTTCATTTTTGTATCAATAAATTATTATGCTTCATTCTTATTTTATATTAGTAAAATGACATGTGACATACACATAATATTTTTTTTTTTTGAACATTTTTATAAGTTATATTAATATGATTTTTTAAAATTTATATTAAAAACTATCTACATGAAAATTTTAATTTGTTTTCATAAATTGTAAGGTATAATATTTTTTAGTTATCAATTGTTGTCATCCATGATAACTAATTGATTATCTATTTGTTAAACTCTATTTTTAAAATACAACAGATGAAAGAAATAAAAAATAATTATGTATTAAGTATGATAGTAATTTAAATATTATTGTGATATGATATTTTAATCAGATTAAAATGAAAGTTGGTTATAAAAAAAAAAAATTACAACACATTTTATGAGATGACAATTATAACAGTAAAATCTAAAATCAAGCTACGCATGTTATGTGTGATATATTTGTTAATTTCAGAACAATTTTATAAAGTATTATAAATTTTAAATCTTTTATATATAATAATTTTGTTTATTAAGAATTATAAACAAAAAATAATAAAAAGTTTGTGATACATATCAAGTATGTATCATAAAATATAATAATTTTTAAGTGATTAATTATTATTGTGTAATATAAATAATTGGTTGAATATTTAATTAATTATTATATTTAAAATAAAGTACTAAAAAAAGAAACTAATGTTAAGTTATATGAATGTAATGTAAATAGTTGATGTGGGATAATATTTCTACTTGTAAGAGTTTCTCGTACAAATCAAAACAATAAATAAATAGATTTTTGAAAATAATTATATAAAATATATAATGTTAATAAAGGAAGAATCAAATTATTTAAAGAGTAATTTTTTTAAAAAAATTAATGTTAACTTTTTATTTTTTAATTTAATCATTTTAATTAATAATTCATATTTATTTTTAGATTAAAAAATGAAAGATTAAGATGAGAGGTAACTTTAAAAAACTGTTCTTAAAATAAGTTTATTTCTCCCTTTATTAATAATAATATAATATAATATTAAATGTAATGATTTTTAATATTAATTAGTAGATATTTATTGTTTAATGTATACTATATGTTTTACAAAAAAAAAAAAAAAAACCAACCTCTCTGGTTTATTGTACAAGCATTAAACTTCACATGTTGGTAGATATAAGGGTGTGTAGAAAAATTGTTTTGAATTGAAATGTTCGATAACTAAATTGAACTAGACTATAAAAAACTGAACAATAAAATTAAAAAAACTAAAATTATCTGAACTGTGTTTTAAGTTATGTTTTATAAAACCAAATTGTTATACTAAGTAGTTTGGTGCAGTAAGTTATAAAAGAGAAAATCTTTTATGGCCATTTGGTTTGTGCTTGTGCAGTGTAAAATCATATTGGTGCTTATCGTAAAACTAGATTGGTGAAGTTCTAGAGTATAATTCGTTGAACTAAAAATAGTTCGGGTCAGTTTCCTTTAAATATTGTCAAGTTCAATTTATTTCAAGTGAATTATTTTTGTAATTCAATTTAGTTCTTAAATAATTTAGTTCACCTTCTTTTAATACTCCTAGTAGATATATATCATCACTTATTGCTTTTAACATTGAGATTAGGGTTACCAAAAATATTTATATCTGCAAAGATGTACAGCTAAAGTTTATAATAAAAACAAATATTGATACTTAAATAGGCATCCATGATAATTTATACCAATATTTTTACTTGTATATTAACGAGTCAGAGGAGGGTATCAAAATTATTATTAGTACTCATTATTATATTAACAAAATATTTTATGTTTTTGTTAGTTTTTTGGCCTTTAAATTGTTTTAAAAAAAGATGCCAAAATATTTTAAAGTTATATTAATAAATATATATAAATATCCACATATACCTATCAATATTGACATAATATATAAGTATATACTAAATAGAAGATAAGACAAAATTTTATTTAGTAGGATAGATAGGTGTCTCAATACTTTTCTTGCATACCAAACATTTTTCACACTTCTTCTTAATTAAAATTTGTCTTGTTGAAAATTATCTTGAAAAGTTAAACAAGTAGTAAAAATAAGTATAGATATTAATCTTATAAAGATTATCCTTTAATAACAACAACTACTAATAACAAAATTATTTGGACGAATAAAACAGTTCAAGAACAAAAAAAAAAAGGTGCAATAAACAAAAATAAAATAAATATGTATATGAAAATTATCAAGATGTTAATGTATTATTAAATGTTACTTGTTCGTCGATTTTTTGTTTTTTGGTGTAAAAATTGAAAAATGTAAATGGTTAAGATTAGAATTCTTTAATGATAATCCTTTAATAATTATATCGACATCCAATACAAGTTTATCCATAAGCATTAAAGTTTAAATTTCACTAAAATACTCTAAAATCAATTCGATAACATAAAAACTAATTTGAACTAACATTAATATTCTACTTTTATAACTATGTTTAAAACCAAATCAAGTATTGAACATGAACTCCACAAAAACACATACATGAAGAAGTATTATTCATAGATTTATTCTAATACATGACACTCGACTTAAATCAAGAATATGTAAACATGATTCATTGTCACACACATTTTTTAAATTCATCGTATATATAAGGTGTTAAGAAAATAATAAATTATTTAATCTCATAATAAAATTTATATTAAGGTTCAATTGTAAAATCATAAAATAATATATTTTTACGCATTTCAATATATTTTTTTTCTTTTTCTTCCTTAACCAATACTTTTAGCTAGTTAACATCTATTTTTCTTTTACAAGTTACATATTTTATTTTTGATATTATTTTTTTATCTATTTTATTCGTATAAAATTACTTAGTTATTATTCATAATTGTCATAATGATATATATTTTTTTTCTTTATTTCATAAAATTATGGTATTTTTTACTTGATTGTAAACTTAGAAAAACAACACAATTTTTATATTTTAATTTTAACTATTTACGATAATATCAAATAACTAATATTTATCACTCTTACTTTTATATAGAAATGTTTCGTTTGCTTAATACATATAGGGAGAGAAAAACTTACGTGATATTAGATGAATATGATTTGCATTATAGGTTATGTAAAAAAAAATTATTTGCATTATAGGTTATATTCATATAATCAAATCCTATCAGTAATTCAAACATGATAATAAATCATAATTTATGCATACAAAAATGAAAAAACTTAATTTTAACTAAGGTATCAAAGCTAATCATTTAAGAAAAGAAAAATTACAAGAAACAAAAAAAAAAGTCCTTTAATATTATAAAATTTCTTTGAAAATATAGTGCTCATTTCACTATCACTTACAAATAATTTTTTTTTTGTCCTGATATGAAACTTATAGTTAATATTAATTGGATTATGTAATAAATAATTTTTAATAATTTAAAATGAATTTTATTAAAATTTAGAACAAATTAATGTGTTTAAACTTAAATGTAACGCCATAGAATTTTAAATTTGTAAAAGATGTGTTGAACATTAATAACAAGTAAGTCGTTGTAGTATAGTGGTGAGTATTCCCGCCTGTCACGCGGGTGACCCGGGTTCGATCCCCGGCAACGGCGAGATTTGTTTTTTCATTTTGGAATTTTATAATATCTGTTTGAATATTTCCCTATCTTCAACGATTCCTTCCCCAACCTAGCTTCCTGGATTCTTCTTTTTTAGGGTTTCATCTTTGAAAAGATGAACATTTGTTGTTGTTGGGTGTCATCAATGAAATTCCCTGTGTGGCGATTCCCAAGGCCTTTTCTCTCTCTCTCTTCTTCTTCGTCTCGCATTATGACCATTCAAAATTCTTCTTCTTCAGCTTCCATATCAACGTCGGAGTCCAAAGAGAAGAAGGAGACTTCACCTTGGTTAATTGTTGGCCTCGGCAATCCGGGCAAGAAGTTCGCTGCCACCCGCCACAATGTATGTTAGCCACCATACCATACCTTATCACCTTATTTTTCCATCTTTTCATTCATTTTTGATAGTTTCAAAATACAAACACACAATAATTTTTTTTCTCAACATTTTGAACCATAAAGGAATAAGGTCACTGGCACAACTAAACATCCATGCCCCCTTGGGATTGCACTTCCTGCCAGTGCCATTGTTTTGTAATTGGTCATGCTATTTGCCATTGCTGAATTGAACTACTCATGAAACTTCTTACACTCAAAGTCTAATGTTAAGCAACTTCCTCAGTTAAAACAAAATCAAAATATTTCACAAAACATCCTTAGTTTCAAACAGATAGAAAGAGTCAAACAAATTTTTGCTTCAGTGAGTTGCTTATCTAAATTTAATAGCTGTCCGTGCTGGCTCTGTTATCTGACTGACACTATTGTGGCCGGACCTTTATGTTTTCAGGTGGGCTTTGAGATGGTTGATACCATAGCTGAAGCTGAAGGGATATCTATGAGCACTGTTTCCTTCAAAGCCTTATTTGGAAAAGGTTAGATTAGATTAGACAAAACAAAACACTGCCTCTACTATTTCTCTCCAATTAACGTGGTTACTTATCCTAGAGACGTACCTATCAGCATCGAAATTCAAAATCTAGGTTATTGGTAAAGCTATGATTGCTTTCTCGCCCAGTAGATATTATCACAAATAGGGAAAATGCTCTCTTTTTTTTTTCCTGGTATCATGTCGTGTTATTATATTGTTGTAAAAAATTATTGGCATTTTAAGTTTATCTCACAGGGTAGCAATTTTTTGGCGGTGTCCTACCTGTACATTCCATGTGCTAAAATACTAATTACAATTTATCCTGTATATAATCAGTTTTAGGGTCGGTTACTCTAAACCGCCGCTGTTTGGGATTGATAACTATGATATGCCTTACCGTGCTTTTAACATATATGTCTGAATTCTGAAGTCTGAACCAATTGTCATCATCACCTGTTTTAGCAACTTTTTGGATTCAGTTGTGTGCATCAAGATGATAATTGATGCCAATATATTAAAATCCTATTGAAATGGGCTGCCTATTACTGAAAATTGTTTTGATAGTAAAAGTTGTTCTGTGCTTTTAGTGTGATAGATGCCACATAGCTAACATTTAATTGAAGTTTTATCTATTTGAGTATGGTTGAAACAGCTCTTTGTTCAAATGTAATTTTTCTTTTGGCTACTACTGTAATTTATGGTTATTTAAATCGTTGGATTTGATCCCAGTAGAAAAAATGACAAATCACTAAGATCGATTTTTCTCAAGTAGTCAGAAACAAGATCATATTTTTCTTTGGCAAATGGGTAGAGAGAGAGCAAAAAGGACATTGGGGGGAATTATTTCAAGGGATTTCATGGTGAATAATATCTCGTGAAACTTGTTTTTTAATTAAGCCTAATGGCATTGTATGATTTAGATTGTCGACCTTACCTAATAGGATAAGACTTTGGTGTTTAAGTCTGAAAAAAGTTTCATGCCAAACCTGAATCCATCACTGTTCTAATTAATGTGTTGGCCATGTTATGACTTTCACATAAATAATTAAATATTGCAGACAGCCACTGGTTCCACATAATTTCGGTTTGGATTTCAGAATGTTGGTGATAAAAGTAAAAAGATAAAATTTAAGTATTTGTATGTTCCCATTTGTGATAGAAGTTGTTTTCCAATTGCAGGTTTTATAGGTGATGTACCAGTCATACTTGCAAAACCACAGACTTTTATGAATTCAAGTGGTGAATCTGTAAGTTTGCTATCTGGATAATATTCAAATGTAATGTAAGCAATCGCATTTTATTGTATCTATAATATGACTCATGCTTACTCTTGTGACTTCAATTCTTTCTTTTGATTTAAAGGTTCATGTCTTTATGTTAATCTTGTACTAATTTTATTTGTTGTATTATAGTCATGTTGTATCCTATGATTTTTTAAAAATTTGCCATGTCTCTATGTCCATGTCCTTGCCATAAGATATCTATATTCCATGTTGTATCTTCACTTCCCAAGAATCTATCATGATAAATATTTTATTTTGATTATGATTGGATGGCATTTGAATCTATTTTGAAGGTTGGGGCCTTAGTTTCATATTACAAGATTCCACTGAAGCAAGTACTTGTGGTATAATTTCTATGCCACAACTACTTTGTTCTTTTTATTTGCAAGTGACGAAAGAAAAGTAGAAGGGTGATCTTCTTTGATATTCAATTAATAGTTTTCTTTTTCAGATCTTTGATGACATGGATTTGCCTTTTGCTAAATTGCGGCTTCTACCAAAGGGTGGACATGGAGGTCACAATGGGTAATCATAATTTTCTGTGCTTGCACTCTCTATTTGCTATGAAACAGCATGTGTAGGCCTGGTTTGGCTCCTTATTTGAGTTTATAAATCAGCATGTCCGTTGGTGTGAATATCAAGGCCTAGTTTCTTCATATTTCTGAAAAAATGCCATGTTTGTCTTCCTTTAGTCACATTCACAATTTGGGTCAGGGAATGCTCAACTTGAAGAATTCTTTGCTACACAACTGTTTTCTTTCCTATCAACTGGATCAAGGCAAAACATTATTAATAGTTGTGGGATTGTAGGTTTGCATGCCTTATCTTGGAAAGAAACTATTTATTTTCCTCAGATGTGGCTAAAGTTTCTTCTAGTTGTCTAATGATCATGATAATCTCCTCCCTTTTTCTTGTGGAAAAGGGTGTTTGAGTTGTGTGTTGTACAACCAAGACAATATGCATGGCAAGCATACAGTGAACTAGAGTGACTGTAGGAAAAAAGTAAACAACTCCCTTTGCCTGCTGTAATCAGATTCCTCGTTTTTTCATCAAAACCTTGATTTACAGGAACCTTTTAATTTGGCTTCTTCTGTTAACCTAGCCTATATATTTTAATTTGCTTTTTATGGCTTTATTTTATACCATGCAAGTTTAAGAAAGAAAGTAATTTTCTTTATTTTTTGGAAGGCAGATCAAGTTCTTCTATTATAATGGTTCTTATTGTGATTTTCTTTTTTTGTTGGGGGGGGGGGGGGGGGGGGGTGGGTCTTTTTTTTGGAGGGGGGGG
>JAMLFT010001233.1:12147-32258 GCA_026544285.1 Pachyrhizus erosus
TCCTCTTTTTTTATAATTTTCTATTTTTTTTTTTGTTTTTTTTTTTTTTTTTTTTTTGTTTTTTTTTTTTTTTTTTTTTTTTTTTTTGTTGGGGGGGGGGGGGGGGGGGGGGGGGTGGTAGGTGTACATATGTTTTGGAGGGTAGGAGTTTGCTGTATTCCAAGGGCAACGCATGCCAAAAGTTTACTTAATTGCACTTTTTACCCACAACTTTAGTTTTTAACAAATTTTACACCAACAAATTAATTTGACGTTTATTCCCAACTTTTAAAAACTTGTGAATTTTACCGTTCGTCATTTGTCTATTGATTGACTAACTGAGAGTTGACATGACATGTTAACATAATTGCATTTTTTATCTCTAACTTTTTATTTTAAGACAAATTTTACCACAAATTTTTAATTTTTTGGGAAGTTTTATCCCTAGTTTTTATTTTTTGACAAATTTTACTTTCAACTCTTATGGACAAACAGTGGATGATAAAATTTGGAAGTTTTTTAAAAATTAGAAGTGTAAAATACATCAAATTAATTTGTTGGGATAAAATTCATTAAAAAAATGAAAAAATAGAGACAAAAGGGACAATTAAGTCTTATTAATATTATGATAATTTAGACTGTGAGATATCATATTCAATCAGCTTGTTTCTTTCTAAACAGAAGAGAAATGAAGTATTACTGTTTTTCTTTTCCTTGCTATTTGGCAGAATGAAGAGTGTTATTAATCACTTCAAAGGAAATACTGATTTTCCCCGTTTAAGAATTGGTACGTCCATATCATTTCCAGTATTAAAATATCCATTTATATTGCAAATAATATTAGTTGTCATTTTATTGTTTATTAGGCATTGGACGACCTCCTGGGAAAATGGATCCTGTAGCATTTGTTCTTCGCACGTTCACTAAACAGGAAAGGGAAGAGGTATATATTTGTTTCCTTTCTTTTTGAAGTTTGAACTGACAAACTGGCTTTCGGCACATGGAAGTTCTAAATGTTGATAAAATTATCTCTCAGTTGAATTTTACATTAGAAGATGGACTAGAAGCTGTGCGGATTCTTTTGCTTGAGGGATTTAATAAAAGTGCAACATTTGTTAACAGTGCCAAAAAGATAGAACAAATAGGCTGAGGGATTGCTGACTAGAATGTCCTTTTGGCAAGTACAACAAACAGGATTGTATAGCAAGGAGAAACAACAGAGTAAACTCGTTCATGGTTCTGTTTTTAATTTGATAGAGCTATGTTTGAGCAAGAATTCACCCATTCTTTCAGAAAGCAATTTCAGCACAAAAAATTCGAACCTGATGCTTGGAGTCTTCAGGTACTAGTAAGTTTACACACTTGGGTTTGATCAATTTTGAGCACATCCAGTTCCAACACCTTGAATTATTTAGTATGATGTTGTGAAATTATTAGGCAATTGTAGCTACCTATTATAATGATCACATAAGATCATTTTCTCTGTTTATAATGATCCGTCTTTGGTTGCCGGTGAGTTGATAGCTCACATGTCACTCAAATTCTTTATCACTATGTACTAGAAGTTCATCACTGTGTATTCATACAGGATTTGATCTGGCTTGATGTCATGAATCTGTCCATCACATTTCCTTTCCCAATTCTCTGGTGGCTCTGCAAGGCTTCTTGTACACTTCTATATATTAAAATAATTTTAGTCTTTGGCTGTCTGCTCAGCGAGCGGTATGTCTTAACCAAAGTTATTGTATATAATCTACCTACTTATTTTTCTATGAAATTTGTTTTCAAAGGGTGTTTAGGAGTAAGATTTTAAAAGATTGTTTTGGTATAAAAAAATTATGAATTTTAATTTTTTTTTGTAAAATATAATGATTTATAAGATTTTTTTTATAAATATTTTATAATTTAGATTTTAATAAATTTATAACATGTAAATTCATATGAAAAGGTTTGATAAGATTCAGTTCAGCGCTATTTAATATTAGGTGAAATGGATGGTACACTATTTATTATTAGGTGAAATGGATGTTAGGTTCACTAAATAAGAAGTTGGATCCACTAAATAGAGCATGGAACTCACATAATTTAGTATGCCCTATTTGAATTTTTCTCAGTGACAGTGTATTACTAGCATTACTAATATTATTAAATGCATATAATTAATTATGTCATATTATTGTTGTTATTAGAGTACAAATGTTGATAAAAATTGGTGAAATTTGAATAAAAATAGTAAAGAAAATACTGCTGAGGGAGATAATACAAGTAAATAAATATTAGAATGAACTATATAGCCTCTTGAAAATATTTTTTAATTTATTACTTTTTTCTAGTTTATAAAAAAAAATTACTAATGTGTCTACACTTTAATAAATGTCAAGAGGAAATTACTTTATTCTAAAAATACGTGTTAATTAAAATCTAAAAATAAATACTCGTTGTTTTAATGATTTTGGAGTTTCAACTTGACATTCTGACATTATTCTTATAAGGCATTTTATAATATTATCTTTTTAATTGGTGAAAATTTATTAAAGATTATAAAATTATAGATGAAATTCATTAAAGGATAGAATAGAATTCATATAATTATGTGATTTTTAACAAATTTAAGTCAATAGTAAAGAATGTTTTAAAAAATTTATTAAAAAGTATAAAATTATGAGTGTAATTTATTAAATAAAAAGTAGAACTTACATAATTTTATAATTTTTAATAAATTTTAATAAATAGTAAAGATGGTATTCAAATAAGTATTGTTAGCACTGCTTAAAAAGTGAAAAGTTAATAACATATTTTTTAACATATTTCTTTTCTAAAAATTACATTTTCTTTTATTAAAAGTCAACATGTGTTTCACTTTTTATTTATTTTAATGTATACTAATTTTTTAGAGATACTTTTCTTTTCTCTTGTAAGTTTTGAACTACTATTCTGTTTAAGACTTTAAAAGATGAAATATAAATTGTATAAAGTTTTAAAGTTAACAATTACGATATTTAAAATATATTTTATTTTTTCTTATAGCTTTAAAACTACTAATAAAATGTTTTTAATGCAAAGATGTAGAACAATAACATAGTATTAACAAACTCATTCATAATTATTCACTATAATTAAAAGATTTTATTATATTTAAACGAATTAAAGTATAATTATATTCTTCTCAAAATATCAAGAAATTTAGCTAAATTGATTAAGCTAAAATTGACATAATTTTTCTGTAACAGATGTTTAGTTCTTACCAATAAAAAATATTCTCTGAAAATCATTAAGTATTAAATTAATTAGTATTAATTTAGTCAATGATTTTAAATTTAAATTTTAGATATGTAATCATATTAAATATTTAAAAAAACAAAAAATATTATTATTTATAACATAATTTTATTTAATTTGAATAAAATTGTCTTCTATAGAGAATATATATAGTATTTATAAAAAAAAAAATATTTCATCCCATGAAGAGGTGAATATAATTTTTAAAATAAATCTACTGATCAATGCCTTTGATTACAAAAATTAATTAGCAAAATTTTTATTATTGAAAATTATATAGGAAGGCATTGGTAACATTAAATAATATTTTCTAATAAAATTTCGTTTTTAATTTTTATGTAATGATTAAAATCTTTTTCAAAATTAGAATAGAGAATAGTGTAAATTAAATATGTGTATTCAAAATATTATAATTCATTATTTTGAAAAAAATATTTTTCATATTTTTTTTCTAATTTTTAATTTTAAAAAACACTTTTAAATTTTCAATCTATTTATTTAAGCATTTTAAAAATTAGAATATGAATTTTTTAATTATTTCAAGAATCTAATTTCTGAACAAAGCTTTAAGCATAATTATCTCTTAAAATTAATGGTTTTTAAAATCATAATAAAAAATTAACTTTTACATCACATATTTAAATCTAAACTCATACTTTTTTAAAATTACTTTTTTTTTTAAAAAAAGAACTTAAACAAACGACCGTGATAAACAAATTCAAAATGTGGGCCATGTTTGATATTTCCAACAAATCTAAAGGCCCAACCCAAATGTGATATAGATTGAGGAAAGGAAATTCCAAGCCCGCCATTAACGGAAACTAGAAAAGAAAAAGAAAAAGGCCTTCTTCACTCTCTCGTTCATTTCGTTTCCTTCTCTCTGACCGTTCATTGCACTCTCTAAAGTCTAAACCAACCTTGGAAGTTGGAAGCCAAACTCTGTCTCTCTCTCCCTCACCGAATCCGAACCTACATTCTCTCCCTGAAACCCCAGTCATGTATGGCGGTGGTGAGTATCCACGATGCCCTCTCTTTTCTTCCCTAGTTTCGTAATCCTCTCTCATTCTCAATTTTATTTTTGTTCACAATTGCAGACGAAGTATCGGCAATAGTGATAGACCTTGGTTCCCACACATGCAAAGCCGGTTACGCTGGCGAAGATGCTCCTAAGGCCGTTTTTCCCTCTGTAAGTTTCTCTGTCACCTACTCGCCACGTAAACCTTCTCCTGTTATTTTCTTTGCAAAATCGAAATGTGCATCCTTTTTAGGTGTCCACAACGATTCCCACTCCTCAAATCATAGCACCTTAGCACTCATTGCGTTTTTTTTAAGTGCATTTTATTATTTTCTATTTGACGTGTTCAAGGTTTGTCAAGCCTTACACACCATAGCCAGGGTTAAAATTTCATAAAATTGACACATTTAGGGACCACATTTATATGTGAAAACCTTAGGGACCGAATCAACACAGATTACTTGGATTTGAATTTGCATGTATTTATTTAGGTTGTTGGTGCAATTGATCAAATGGACATTGATGGAACTGGGGATGCCGAAGAGAACTCAGGAGCTGCTGTGGATTTACAAAATAATGCCAAAAATCATGATTCTGAAAAAACCAAGGGGAAATGCAAACTTTATGTAGGATCTCAGTCACTGGGATACCGCAGAGACTATATGGAGGTAACACTTCCAAATTTCTGCTAGGTTTGGCTTCGGAATTAATCTCATTTCAGTTATTTTAAAATTATTTTGATCATTTATTTCTATTATGCTGATCAGGTGCTGTCACCATTGAAGAATGGAGTTGTTGTTGACTGGAATATTGTAGACAACATATGGGATCATGCTTTGAGGTTGTTTCTGTTACCGAACCTGTCTATAATCTGGAATGCAGGATCATCATTTTCTTTTTTTCTTTTGGGTGGTGAACAGGATCATCATTTTCTTGATATAGCATGTGGTTGTCAATTGCTAAGGTTCCTACTTCTTAGGAAGCCCGTGATGGTTCTTTTTATATGCAGTGGTCCCAATTATTAGTTAACTTTTGTATAGAGATTAAAAAACGAATACCTATGTGGTTGAGATATCCTGTTGTTTCTGCTAGGACATATGCTTACACAAATCTCACTTTATTTTTACAGATCCATGTTGTATGTATGATAGTGTTTTTCCATTCGTGTGTCAAATATTGTTCTCTTACGAATTTCTGCTAATTTATTATCTCTTTCTGGCTTTATGCTACTATTCACTATCACTGGTTTTTAGGGAATGCCTCTTAGTTGATCCCAAAGAGCGTCCAATGCTGCTTGCCGAACCGTGTTCCAACACTCAAGAACAGAGAGAAAGGTATTCTGGCAACAATAATCCTCCCCCTCTCATTTATGTTTTGGGTTTTAGGCTTTTGGTTGCATACACTATTATATTATTTCATGTTTAATAATAAAGTTTGGTTCAATTCTTCAATTTTTAGATTTCATATTTTTCATTTTTTTTCTGTCTATTTCAGGACAGCAGAACTTATGTTTGAAAAATATAAAGTACCAGCATTGTTTTTGGCGAAGAATGCTGTAAGTTGTATGATATTTACTTCCTTTTCCATATATTACTTGCAAGCTGCAACAAAAAATTAGTGATAAAAAATGTATTTTATATTGTTTGCATGAAACCATGAATTTGTGAACTAGTTAACGAAGGAGTATTTCTTGACACCAGGTACTCACATCTTTTGCATCAGGGCGTGCTACCTCATTAGTTGTTGATAGGTACGGAACTTTGAAGTTGTCAACAAACAGTTTGGTTGTGTTGATGTTAATGTACAATATAATTGCCGAATTGCCTACGAATATGGTTTGGAAGATAGTGCAATAATAGATTTGTCTTACTTTTCTTTCCAGCTTGCAACTAAATTTTTGTTGTCACTTTACTTTCTAATATTTCATTTATTGATTCTAGTTGAACTTCCACATTATAATACTACATTTCTGATGACTAGTTTTGTTCATTATATAAAAAACTCAGTGGTGGTGGATCAACTACAGTTGTACCAGTACTGGATGGTTATGTTCTTCAAAAGGTATTGCTTGCTGTCCTGTCTAATATAAATCATATATTAGATGGCTTGGTCCATTTTTTAAGCATGCTTATTACGTTTAGTTTGTTATTTTAAGACTACTTTTTCTTTTGTATGGACTGATGCTAAAAAAACATGCTTCTTCATTAAAAATCATCACTAGTGGGTTTGGGTTTCAAGTAAGTCATTGATATGTTCATTAAAGATAATTAATTTGAAGTGATAAATGTGATAAATTATCTGATCTTTTTTTTTTCCCGATTAAGAAAAAATATAGTAAAAGTAATATTTGAAAATTTGTGACAATAACTAGGAGATTTTCTAATTGTATAATCAGTTTCAATTATATTTAGTATGTAAAAATTAAGTTTTGGCTATTCAACTGTCTATGAAGAGAGATTATAAATGCGACATTATCAAAACTATCTGATCATTGATGATTGACAAGTTTTTGTCTTTAACTAGGGTATCTCTGTAATATCATTGCTTTAGCCACTGTTGTGTCTAAAAAGGCTCTCCTAGTAATTGTGTTCTCTGGGGTACTTGTTAGGAGGGCCTCCTAATTATGGTAGTGCCTGAGGGGTTATGACTTATGATGACTGACCACTTAATTTAATGTTTACAAAACTATAACATTATTAAATTGTGAAATAAAGAGTAAGTAGTAACTATAAAATTTGTGGAAGCCACTAATGCAAGTTCCACATTGGTGACTTTGAAACATTGGTGTGCAAGTTCCATTTAGTTTCATGGATGACTCTATACAAATATTAATGTTTCTTCATCTGTCTGTGGTTGATGTCTTGCATTATCTTTCCTTGATATATAATTCAGAAGGATTTCGATTATGATGTATCTGTAGCCTTGTATTTTGTCTTTAAGGTTTATTCAAGTTTCCTGTTTCTGCTTATGTATTTATTTATGTCTATAATAGGCTGTGATAACTTCTCCTATCGGAGGAGAATTTCTGACAGATTGCTTGATGAAAAGTTTGGAAGGCAAAGGTATCACAGTGAGTGACAAACATTAGCTATTTTTGTTTTTCAAGGGCCATCTTAAGTAAAGTAGCTATATTTATATTTGCTTTATTTTGTTTTGCTATTGAAGATAAAACCTCGATATTCATTCAAGAAAAAGGAAATACGGCCTGGAAATCTTCAGGTATCTTATAATTTCGTTGTAATTTGCATCTGTGTCAGTAGTATGTCTTGTTTCTTCTTATTTTGCTCAATCCTTGGTGCTTTTTCCCTCGAGTCTTTGAAGTTTGGAATGTTTGGGTGTCAACCATGGAATGTTATATTCCACTGTTGCTCCAGGGTTTCAGCTTTGTGGTAGAACTATCATGACATGGAATAAGGACTTCATTTTCATCTATTCAAACCTGATGGTTCCTCTTGATCTTGAACTTTATTGATCAATTAGTTGTTCAAATTTGATAAGAATGGCACTATTGGTTGTGATACATTGCTGGGATGATAAATGCATATCCTGTTTGCTTACTTGCTTGCTTGTTCATATCTAATTCTATGGAATCATAAATGTTATTCAGTTTCATGCTGTTACATTTATCATGATTTAAATAATTACTGCAGTCTAATGCACAAATGGAGTGTGATCTTTGTTACCTTGGTTTTTTCTGATTCCAACAGACTGTAGACCTTGATTTTCCACATACAACAGAAAGCTACAAACTCTACTCCCAGGTCTGTAACTTGCCCAAAATTTTCTTTTCATGTCATATCTCCATGCCGTGCTGACTGTCTATTGTGACAGAGGGTGATTGCTAGTGACATCAAGGAATGTGTTTGCCGAACACCAGATTCTCCATATGATGGTTTGTGTCCCAGTTGTAGTTTCATATAATGTTTTGAGTCTTGGTTTAGTCCATTCTATTCTTTATTTGGGACATATAAGACAAATGCCTTACTTGTGGTGGTATGTTTTTTTAATGTATGTGTTGGCATCTTTGGTGATAATATCTTGCTTGAAAATAGCATGTGATTCCTTTCTTCAATGATTGATACTGTGACTATAGCTCTATTATAGTATTATTTCATAATTCTTTTTCATTAATTTATAGGAGTGGTGTATGAGTTTAATTAGATTATAACAATTTGACTTTTATAATGTATTATGGTAATTAATTTATAAATAGTACACTGATGGGATTGCTTGCAACTGTAGGGCTTAAACAGCTTTCACAGTTCTCTTGTAAGCTATACATACATTGACTTGATTTGTCATGTTTCCTTTGACATTATTTGTGGCACTTGCTCTCTCTACCCTCTACTCTATATTTTCATTTTGATTAGCTCACTTGCTCATGATTTTTCAATGTTTTGATGTTATGAGGGCATTGGTTAAGAAAGCAAAAGTAGAAAATATTTATTGAAAAAGAAAACATTTATTATATCTAAAACGTTAAAAAATTTAATTTTTTTTAAGTAATTAGAAGCATTTACTAGTGCATATTAACTGCTCTTTAACTAGAGCCCTTAGGGAACACGTTAATGGGACTCATATTTTATAACTCTATGATGCTTTTGCCTTCCTGGTTACATCAAAGTTCATTATTATCAGATTCCATATATGACATGATATCCACTATTATTCCTTTTCCATGGCAGAGAGCGCATATTCGAACATTCCTATGACTCCATACGAGCTTCCTGATGGCCAGTAAGTTCAACTTTACTTGTATTGAAATACTGAGGAATGAGGATTTGTTGAATTATTTGAATGGTATTCTTCCATTCTGGTCTCTGTTTTGTTCTGTGTATCTACAAATATCTTTGTTGATTTGAAGCGTGCTTCTTCTGGTTTACTTGCGATAATCATTTAACTTTCATATCATGGATGTCACAGGATTGTTGAAGTTGGATCTGACAGATTCAAGATTCCTGATATTCTTTTTAATCCATCACTGGTTCAGGTGTGTGGCTTGCAGCTTGGATATTTGTATTTTGTTCATTAAGTGTGATTTTTTTAATGGTATTCTGTGCTTTTACTATTCAGTTCAATCAAAATTCCAGTCTGCGTCTTGTTCCTCTCTAATTTTACTGCTTTAATTTAAATAACAGACAATCCCTGGTATGGAGAGTTTTGCAGAAATTGCTCCTTCAATTCGTGGTCTTCCAAAAATGGTATTTTTTTTTTTTTTGCTTTCTAGATATAACTTCAAAATTTCTTCACATGGCTCATTATTTCAGTGTTTTTTTATATGTGCAGATTATAGAGAGCATTAATAAGTGTGATGTGGACATTCGTAGAGAACTATTTAGTACCATACTGGTAACTTTGATATTGATTTGGTGCCCCCCTCTCCCTCGCCCCTTTTACCCCTCCTCTCTCTGAGTTTAAAAGTACTTGGGACATATGTGAAACTGATTCTGTTTATCTCACAGCTTACTGGTGGTACAGCTTCAATGCACCAATTAAAGGAACGCATTGAGAAAGACTTGCTAGAGGTGAAATTTACAGAGAAGCACATTTTTTATTCACCGAATGCCAATTTTCTGGATAGCATAAATTTTATGGGTTGTTTTCCTTTAAAATATCCAAAGTTTTTTACTCCTCCTTTCTATTCTAATAAATTTACCTTTTGCTACATGCCATCACTATCATATATAGAAAGACAGAATCCACTGACAGAACACTGGAAAACTTGGAAGCTTTGTAGAGAATCAGTAATTGCAAAGTCTAGTTATTGCAAGGAGGCTTAAAACTAGGAGGAACACAACCTTTAAGATTGAGAGCATAAAACTAGGAGAAACACAACCTTCTGTGTGTTGGAAACTAGAACACATTTTTCAGATCCCCTCACAGATCAGTATGAGATATGTTATTTAGATGTCAGATATGCTTGAATGAAGTTTTGGGTTGTAGGCAATTGTGTTCATAGATAAAAAAATTGCTTGATATGTGATTTCTGTTTGTAGGAGTCCCCTCAAGCTGCTAGAGTAAAAGTATTTGCCAGTGGAAATGCGACTGAAAGAAGGTTCAGGTGGGATGTTCGCCTCTGTCTCTCTCTGTCTCTCTCTCTCTCTCTCTCTCTCTCTCTCTTGTTCACTCGTCTGTGATCATATTATGATGAGATGGTTCATGTTGCAACATGTGCTCAAGTTCTCCCTCCTTTCTTCAGAAGTGATTTTATTTTAACAATGCAATGCAACTTAAGATAATGCATTATGATTTTTATGTGATCTTGTTTATGCATCAAGTAGACAGTACCCTCTTAATCATGGATAGTGGTATCTCTGTATGCAGTGTCTGGATAGGGGGGAGTATATTGGCTTCTCTTGGCTCCTTCCAGCAGATGTGGTTCTCCAAATCTGAGTAAGTGCTAATTGATTGCAAAAAAACTCAGTTATTCAATTTGATTCACCTCCATGAAAAATGAACTAAAAATACTGAACTAAAGTGAAATTTTTTTAATACAAAGCTATTTCACTGTGGTATGGATAGGTACGAAGAGCAAGGTGCTTCTTATATCCAAAGAAAGTGCCCGTGAGTTTTCTAATGGGTGTGAGTACGGGTTTATTTTCTTACCATCATTGAGAAACCTGCAGTTTCAGGAAGTCCAATGTTCACAACTAAATTAGTGCCCTTGTCATCAATGACCTGTTTCCTATTCATGCCTTCTCTTCAGTGCTTTACGAAGCTGATATAACATTTGTCTAGGTTGATGTTGGCAGCTTATTTATCCGCTGTCTTTAAGGTTGATATGTAACTGGCACAACTTCATTTTCTTTTTCTGCATCGCTCTGCATGACTGCATCCCCCTTCCATATAGTGTAATGAAGTGTAAGTTAAATTCCTGTAAAGTCTGGATAGTGGATAGCTAGCTATTGGCGTTGCTGCACCCTAATGTGCTTATTAACGTTATACCTTAATTTGGTCAAGGCAAATGTAGATGTTACAAGTTACAGTGTGAAAAAGCGTATATTAATGTCTGCATTAAATAAGGCTTGATATAAAAGGGTTCCTGACACGGGGACAGCCTGCTAGAGAATCAATGGCTACTTGAAAATTGCGACTATGAATTTTGTTTGAACATCGACAAGTCATCTAAATAGTAATATATTTGAATTTCAATTCAGTTATAATTCAGAGTATTTTTTTATGAGGAATTCAACACATTGTATCTCGTAAAATTGGTTTAGAGATTTGAAATATGAAAATTAATTGCGGAGAGAAAGGTAATAATATACTTATTTTAGTATCTTATTTTAATGGTTTGAGATAACTTTATATTACTAAAAAGAAAAGTAATTTTGATTTTGATTTTTCTTCCAAGTTTTTCATTGATAATTGTTAAAATTTCATTTTCTTTTATTTCATAAATCGTAGTTTCTGAATTGTGAAAAGAATTATAAAAAAAATTGTTTGATTTTTCTATTTTTTGACATTCTTAAAAATAGAAAAAATAAATAAAAATAACATGGTATCTTTTTATTATAAGAAAAAGACATTTTAACCGAAACAAATCAATTTAATACTAAATGATTGAGTAACTTTGATATAGAGTTTTTATTAAAAAAAATAATAATAACAAGTGTATTATTATTTTTAAATTTGTACATAATTTATTTTTAAATTTGTAAAAATTATAATGATAATAAGTTGTAAAAATTAAGAATTAAAATGACAATAAATTATAAAAGTCAAGAACTAAAATGATTCTTTAAAAAAAATTAAAATGATAATTATTTTTTATTTATCTTTTATTATATTTTTAACATATATTTTTAATATTTATTTTGATATTCGTTATCATTTATTATTTATCTATATGACATGTGATCTCTAACTGTCAAATATAATACATGATATGTCACATCATTATTTAAATGATAATGTTTAGATAACGATAAAAATCAAAATGATTAATAGATTATAAAATTAAAATTTTATGATTATTTTTTTAATTTTAAAATGTATCATGACAATACCTCGTAATATCAAGGAACAAAATAGAAAATTATTCAAAATTAAGTTTGAAAAAACAGTGTAATATAAACATTTTTATTGATTATTATAATTACTTAAAAGTAAACATAATTCTTCATTAGTTAGCAAAATAAAACTTTTTATATCGTGGGCATATAGAAACTACACCCAATTTATTTTACGAGTTTAATTTTTATATTACGAAAGTTTGAAAGGTTTTTACATTATTAATAAATAAAAAATCATATTATTTTTTTAAAGATAATTATTATAACAGTTGATAAAATTACTATGCATAACAACTACCGATTCGTTCTATAAAAAATCCTTTATAATTTCCAGTGTCAGTTATCATGCATTAATTTTTGTTTTATCAATATCAAGTTTTATTTAAAGACATAAAGGAAAAAAGAAAGGGATGAAATTAAATTTAAAGGGGAAGAGAGAGTGAAAGGCATTGGGATGAGATAACGAATTGTGGCGCTAAACTTGGCGTTTCCTTGTTCATTCAAAGTAAGAAAGCAATGGCTTCTTCTACGTCTTGGCTCATCTTCTCATCCACCAACGCCAAACGCGATCCCTTTTTCTTCAAATTCAATGCTCCAATTGCTTCACAAACCCATTCATATACGCCTCGCACAAACATCCCTCAGCCTCCCCAACTCAAACGCCATTGGCTTGAAGCTTCTGATCAATCGCTCGCCTCTCCAGGTCAGTAATTTTCCTCTCTCTCTCTTTCTTCTCATTTGGAGTGGAATCAATTGTTATATTATGTTCCAGAAAGATTCACTGTGGCGTCATACAACATACTTGGGGATAGAAATGCTTCTCAACACTCCGATTTATACGTAAACGTTCCTTCTCGTTATATCAACTGGGATCGTCGCAAGAGGATTATTTGTGATGAACTCTTTCAATGGGACCCTGATATTATCTGCTTACAAGTAACCTTTCACCTTTCTTCCGCAGATAGTTAATAGACTTAAATACTATCGTCCTTTCAATTTGATGATCCATTGAGTTAAAATAGTTCTATTTTGATTTTTTTTTTAAGTGTATCTATTAGATCAAGTTGTTTTTTTTTTAACTTAGCACATTAATTTGTTTAACTTAGTGACATGTAACAAATTGTGAGAGATATCACATCACATAAGTGTCTCTCATGTCAGCCAAAGTTAACTTGGTTAGTGCAAAAAATTAGGATGTGGTCTAATTTAATCTAATTGACACTCTTTAATGGACCAATGTTAAACCTTGTAAACTCAAGGATCAAACTAAAACTAAAAAAAATAAGATAAGAGCAAAAGTGTACTTTATCTTATTTAATATTCTTTGTTAGACTAGCTCAAATACTAACTTGAAATATTCGAAATGGTATTGTCAGGAGGTGGACAAGTATTTCGAACTCTCAGACATTATGGTTAAAGCAGGATATGCAGGATCTTATAAGGTGTACTTTCATTGCCTTTCTGGATTTCTGATTACTACTTTGGTTTTGAGTTTTGGCTGACTGATATCTTCTTGACCAGCATTTGGTTCATTAAAAATTAAATAAAATCTAATCAAATGAAATATATATTAGTTGATTTGATCTACACCATTAATTAATAAACATGCTGTTGTCTCTCTACTACTGTGAAAATTTTCTTTATCCTGTGCATAATAATACTGCTACACTACCATATATAGGTGTGTGATTGTTGAGAACCTAATGAATTGTGTAAATGGAGTTGTAGAGACGCACTGGAGATACAGCTGACGGTTGTGCAATGTTTTGGAAAACTGATAAGTAATATATCGATTGCCCAATTTGCTTGTCAGATAAAAATTGATGGATCTAATCCATTCACTTCGATTGCTCTTTAATTCTTTTTGTCTGTTTGTCAGGTTCCGGTTACTAGAAGGAGCAAGCATTCAATTTAAGGACATTGGTCTTCGTGATAATGTTGCCCAACTTTCAGTTTTTGAGGTATCAGTTCTTTGATGTTGGTTCATTTCTTTTAATGATATGACAATGATTGATCCTACCTTTTTAGTGTTTAGAAGCTTCACTCATTTTCTTGTACTCTATTATTCTCAATTATTAAACTTGGGCTTCTGCTGTGCTGGCATCAGAAACCCCGTCAGAC
Organism: Pachyrhizus erosus; assembly: GCA_026544285.1. Lineage (NCBI taxonomy): Eukaryota > Viridiplantae > Streptophyta > Magnoliopsida > Fabales > Fabaceae > Pachyrhizus > Pachyrhizus erosus. The sequence goes on from JAMLFT010001233.1 coordinate 26,557, forward strand.
ACAATTGAACATTATCAACATTGAATGTTCCATTAGGGCATGAGATACAAGGTTTCCATCCGAAAATAGATGTTTACATGGGATAGTGGGATGGGTGAAGGCCTCTAGGGTCTGGACTTGGTGATTTATTATTTTGTTGCTTGATTTTTAAAAAGTAACGAAGTTTCAAGTAAGGCAGAATGTCTTGTATAGTTGATATGTTGATCGTCCGGGTTATTAAGAGAACATTTTATTAAGCATACTAGTCCTTACAAAAGTGAGTGCTATGGCACTGATACTGCTTGTTCCTAGCTCTTTGGCCACCCTTTGCTTTTATAATGTGTTATCTTACATTATTAGTTTGAACACAAGCAGCAGCTATCCTTTATTGCCTCAGTGTTATTTTTGTAAATATTGTCCTATTGTATATTCAGTTAGTCATACTTTGCATTTCTAACTTCATCCTGTACAGGCAGATGTGTGAATCTGACTCAAGAAGACTGTTAGTTGGTAACATCCACGTACTTTACAACCCAAACAGAGGAGAAGTTAAATTAGGTCAAGTAAGTGGTTTTTTCCCCTCCCCAAAGAAAATGTTACGTTAATTCTTCTATTATATAGGTAATTATTTTTCAGAAATTAACATTTATGTAGGGTTTTCTTTATTAAATTCAAAAACATATTCAAGAAGTCATGTTTAATATGACAGATGTTTCTTGATATAATTGAATATGGTGTCAAGTATTAATTGCTCTCATACAGTTTGCATGTGGTTCTTTTTGTCATCTTTCCATAATTCCTTCCTCTTTTTTTCATTTGAGTTTTGGTCAATTCTCTTCTCAGTTGACCAATTTTTCATTTAGTAATAAATTACTAGCAGATCAGTTTAGATAACTGCTGACCCCTAATCCATAAAGAGCTTATGTTATCTAGGAAATACAGTCGACTAGGTATTTCACCTTATTTTCAATTCAACAGTCAAGTCGATTTGCTTTTCTTGAACTCGCTGTTCTCTTGATAACTGAAATTGAAATATTTAATATTTCAGATTCGTTTTCTCTCGTCAAGAGCACAGTACCTCTCAGAGAAATGGGGTAATACCCCTGTAGTGCTAGCTGGTGATTTTAATAGTACTCCTCAGGTGCCATATTCCAGAAAACAGATAGAACTTTGTCATTTAGTTTGTATTCTTCATTTTTGAAAAATTTCTCTCTATTATTGTTCATCAACAGAGTGGGATATACAAGTTCTTGTCATCGTCTGAGGTGAATTACTTTGAAATCATTATATCAGATTCCCATTATCCTGGTTTTGCAATTTCATTCTTTACTGGACATGATAATAAGATTGTTCATGCTATGAATATAAGCAAGGAGTTTATGTTGAAGATGCTCACTTGAAACTGGGTGTGGTTTGCAACTGCAGCTGAATATCATGCTGTATGACAGAAAGGAATTATCTGGACAGAAACGCTGTCGTCCTGCTCAAGTTTTAGGCGAGAATAAAGAAACAGTTGGTCCAATTGTCAAAATAGATAGGTAATTTTCCATAATTTTTTGCTGATTAGGAGCCAATTTGGATAAATTTTTCAACAAGCACTTATAGAGGAAAATAGAATGAATTAAGGAGGTAAAATGAATCAAACTTCTTGCACAAATTAAAATCAACTTGTGTACCTCAACTTTTTCAAAAGCTTTCTCATCTAACTTTTCCAAAAGTACTAATTAACTAAAGAGTTCATCATTCTTGCCTTAGAAAAGTCTTAAAATTAGAATTTACAATTGAAAAGCTCCCATAAGCTATAAGCTAATCTAAACTAGGCCTAATTATATATTATTAGCTACAACGCAGCATGTAGTTTATATAATATAGAATTATTGTTTGATATTAAGTCATCACAAACTTAAGCTGACAGGTATATTAGACTAATGACCTGATTTTGATTACAATTTTAAGATGAGATAGTTTTATATTTTCACCGTTTTCACCGCTCATGCTTTTTTGTGTGTGTTTGTGTTTTACATTAGTGTTTAGAAAACCTGTTTTCATCCTTTATTATTTCTGTTCACTTCTTTTATTTCCTTAAGAATATTTTATTTCTACTGACGTTCTCTAATACCTTGTCCTGCTTTCTCTCTCTTAATTGATGTACTACAATTTATATGAGTGCCCTTTCATAAATATGGATTAACATTGTTGCATACGAGACATGCATTTTCATGGCAGATTTAGTGTGCTGTCAATTATAACATTTTATGACCTTCAATTGTGTTATCACTTTCTCCTCTTCTGCTTATTGCAACTCATGATTATGAAGTAAAGAATGCGTGTTTCTTGATATTGCTTGCGCTATTCAGTTTTTTTCTCAGTATGACGCTCTCAACCTACTGTTTCCAGCTTGTTCAACTGTTGGACAGATGAAGAGGTGAAAATAGCAACCGGAGATTCTGAGCGTCATTTGGCTGTGCATCCATTGAAGCTGAATAGTTCATATGCCACAGTTAATGTACCTAGGCATTCTTTTGCAACCTATTATTACTATATATGATTTCCATATATAATCTCATGGCCCGTGCCAACAGAAAAGTAAAATTGTAAAGCTTTTCAGGGTTCAACTAGTACACGGGGATTCAATGGCGAACCCTTGGCAACTTCTTATCACTCCAAGTTTCTTGGCACTGTAGATTACTTATGGTAACCATTGTCTTTCCAAAGCTCTTCCAAAAATTTTGGTTGTTAAAAATATGATGGTTGTGGCCTTGTTAATTGCAATTACCAAACTATAAGATTGACTGCACGTGATGCAGGTACTCGGACGGTATTGTACCTACAAGAGTTCTTGATACCGTTTCAATAAGTGATCTTCTGAGGGCAGGTGGCCTCCCATGCAAGGTATGCCTTCTCTTCAAGCATATTTAAATTGCCTGTGTGATTAACTATGTACTGGGAAGGGTTTGGGGAGGTTTCCTGGTTGTAATGGAAAAGTAACAACAATGTTAGTAAATGTACGGTTCAAGATTTTTGGGGTGCCCAGGGGTTGACCTGTAATTTAGAGGCTCACAGAAATTTATCTGTGTTGGTTTTCAACCCACCCACCTGCATCCAACAAAACAAAAGATCAGGATTGAACGTTGAATCTTTAAGCTGTTGTTTGGAATTGGACAAATAAAATGATATCTTGATTTCAAGATTTGATATGGCTGGGGTTTTTCAACATTTGTTGATGCTTTCACGTTGGTCATTCTTTATGGATTGGGACATTACGATCATTTATGTTGAGAGCATTACGATCATTTATGGATTGACATCATTTTTCTGAATATATGTTTCATTTATGAGCATTACGATCGTTGGTTTTGTAGAGGTGCTTTAGAATTGAAATAGGTGTAATAGATCTTAGCACTACTATGGGATCATTTTGTCCAACTACATATGTCTAAACATTATTTTTCCCAATCTAACCAGCCTTTTCCTTGATCAATAGAAAGTGGGAAGCGACCATTTGGCCTTGGTTTCTGAATTTTCTTTCTTAGTTACCAACAATGAACCTACAGGCGCAGTGGCAGCAGCAGCAGCATCACCTCAAGTAGATATTGAAGAACCTAATAATCAGCAGTCATAAGAAAACAACTCAGCATTTGTGTTTGGAGACACATTTTTGCTTTCCTTGTTTACTTGTACTAGTTTGAATGATTTACTTAGCTTAGCTCAAATTTGTTGAAATAGGTTGTAATTTAGATGAAGGTTGAAGTTCGAGTTGTTGTAAGAAATTCTTAATCAAAAGAAGTTATAAATTCGAAGTGCAAGGAAAAATCTTAATAGCAGTTGAATTACTGCATTATTGGTCACCATGACCAATAATCATAGTAGAGAATTGAATTATAGCACTATTGGTCATCTCAATTCTGTTATATTTTTTTTTTCTGATTTATCTTTTATAGTTATCAACATCCCATGAGAAAATAACTATAACTCAACATTGAGCAATTCTCTATAAACTACCGAGCTAAACTTTAATAGGTTGATCTTATGGATGATTAATTTTTACCAGAGGCAGATCAGGCTGTTTTTTAGCTTCATAATTCACTTTGAGTATGCATTGGCGATACAAGAAGTTAACGTGTTCTGACAACAAATTGCAAACCAGTTGACACTTTCACTAAGACAGCCGGAGGAGCCTCTTTGTGTTCACAATTTCTTAAGCAAATACTTGGAAACAAGAAATACATTAAAAATAATGTGATATTTTTATAATTATTAGTAAATCAGAAAATAAAAGTATAATATATTTTCTCAAATCAAATAAGCCTGAACTATCTTAATATGATTAAGCAATCTCAATTTTGCGAATCCGGTTGTGAATTTCTAATCTTTATGTGATGGTAATTGGCATGTTTTCAAACGACCATGGCGAAGGATTGTTAATTATATATGAAGATAAGGGACAAACTCAGGTGACTGGGTATATTGACGTCGATTGAGTTGGGTCATGATATGATAATGTATCTACTTAGCATCGTATGCCGTGAGAGCAAGAAGTAGAATGTTATCAAGTGCAGGACGTGTATTGATTCGGATTTTATAAAAGATTTTCAAAGTTTATTTTTCTTTTAAAGGCTTGTAATATTATATCAACTGGGGTGTGGAGTTCTCTTAGATTAACTATTATGCAATTGTGATAAATATTTTAAAAAATTGTCATTATAATATTTGGTAGTTTTATTTGATTTAAGTAAGAATGTCATCAATAAAGAATATTTATGTTCTATACAAAAATTAAAACTTTAAATAATATAAACAATTTTTATAATATTTAACAAGGATTATTAGGATTTTTTCAAAAGATCATTAAAATTTGATGATATTTAATTAAAAAATTTATAATTTACAAAGCCTTTTATAATTAAAAGATATATATATTTTCATAGACTGTATTTATAGGATGAGTTTTGTATGAAATTTTAGGAATTTATATACATATCACGTTGAATAATTTTATTTCTTTTTTTTTTTTTGTTATTGTTAGATTTTTTTCTTTTCATCATACATAATTTTTTTATCTTTTTATTGAAGTAGTACAAACATTGGTGCAACATCATTTCTTTCTTATTATACATGTCCTTTATATAATAAGATAAAAAAAATATTTTATTTATTTTTTAATTAATTAATTTAAATAAATTTATTGTGTGTATAAAAAAAATATTAAAAATACATAAAGACCTTTTAAATCATCTATTTCTATGATTGATCAAAATATATAAATACAATCTTTTATTTTATAAAAATAAATTAATTCTATTGTATGAACATTTTTTTTATTTTTTTAACGTAATTAGATTGTTATGGATGACCATGTTTTATCTTTTTTGTTTCTTTCTCGTGTTTTTTTTTTTTTGGTGTGTCTTTCTATGTATTTTCAATTCATTGTTATTAGATATTTAGGCATAGTTTTGTTTACAAACATTTGTAAAATGTTACTTGATTAGTATTATTGTAAATTTTATTTTCTCATTGCTGTAAAATAAATTTATTGATAATTTAAATGGAAGACTCACAATAATAAAATAATAAAGAGAACGAAAATTAAAATCAATTAATTATTAAAATAAATAAAAATTATATCAATTTTATTCTTTTTTGTTAACTCTTTTAACTCTGAATATTTGTTAAAATTTACATTTCTTCAAATCTTATAAATATATAAGATCGGAAGAGCACAC